>BJCO01808163.1:0-10198 GCA_018326465.1 Flaveria floridana
TCAAACATTTTTAAAAATATAAAATATCTTAAACTTGATGTTTTTAAAAAGTAAACTTCTTTATAAACTAAAAATAATTAAAATTAGTAGTTATAATAACAAACTTTTAAAAATGATATTTTTAATATGGTTTGTTTGGAAAAAATAGTTAATTTTTTTTGGGAAATAAAAATTAAAATTATTACTTATAATTATTACTCATGTAATTTTAATCATATCTTATTTTAAAATATCATTATATACTTCATAAACTTTTATCATAATTAATATTTTATTTTTTAACTCGTGTAATACACGTGTTTACTAAAGTTAGTATTATATAAATAACAATCAATAACTAATCAATTTTATTTTTTCAACCATTATAATATATTTAGTTTTATTTATCTTTTTATGTTATTTTAATAATTAACTCTTCACCTCCCATGTAATACACGAGTAACTAAAGCTAGTACTATAATAAAATAGTAACTTGAAGTGCCACATGGCAGCACCACAACCATTCTCATCAAAATTTTTCCGTCTCTCTCTCATCTTAAATAATTACCTTAATTACTAATAATATTATTTAATATTCTTTTACATTAATAAATTAAAAAAAGATCTACTTATTAATGTTATTTCACGGGTTCTATTAATAAATTTTAATATATATTTAAGTAAATTAAAATATTAAATAATATTACTAGTTTGGATATAATAGGTAAGAATGATAGATTATGCATCCTAATTCTCTCATCAGCTGGTGCCACATTGGATACCCTTTGATGATCCTACATATAAATATAAAAAACTAAAAATAAAATCATAGATTTTTTTATTTGTTATAATGGAAGATGATAATTTTAGAAAATGATGTCTGAACAACAAGTGTTGTAAGAGGCAAAGATGGTGAATTTATGGAAGCTCTCACCACAAAAAGCTTCGGTCATTTTCTCAAGTTCAACATTATCTTGCTAATGAAATAAGTTATTAAAAAAATACGATGTAAAATTAAATAATTCATATAGAAATATTAGAAGTTGCAAACTCAATACAACCCGGACCATTAGCAAAACTTGGGCAATGTTTGATTCGTCAAAGTCGGCCACAGGAATATTACACTGCCTCCTTCCTTCTCGAATATAATGTTGGACTAAAACAAGTATATTGAATGATAATGTCTGCCTTAATCAAACAAACAAGTTCTAACATTTAAACATATATATTATTTAATCATAACATTAATTATCATTTATATTTTTTTACAGGAATTGTTGATAGAAGAAAATGTGCAAGTGTTGCCTACGGTGAAAGTGCTCACAGCGGATGTTTGAATCAACAACTGATGAACATCAAGAAATGTTCAAGTGTTGGTAGCGGACATATAAACCCACAGCGGATGTACAAGATCCACAACAGACTGCATCAAACATACAAGTGTTCACGGCGGATGTCTAACAACCAAAGCGGACAACTAATTCAAACATCCATAGCGGACAATTAAAACACCCACATCGGACACTCAAACATCCATAGCAGAAAACACTTTTAGATTTAGGATTACTATGTAATTTTTGTTTACATAATGGTACTTTTGTAATTGTACATAGTATGTACCTAGGTTATAAATAACCTTTTACTCTAATCATTTGTAAGCTTATGAACAATTATCAATCAAACAAGTATTTTGAGTATTTACAGAAGCATTCAAACACACACATCGAATCACACAATCACACACTAGAGATCATACCATTCATTATGGGTGTTCTCACCATGATGATTGGATGTTGAATATGTTGAGAGACTGAAAAGATCCTAGGAGGATCATCTTCAAATATATACAATCATCATCATTTAAAACTTACTCCAACCAAAATATTCACATGAACATCATCATCATCATGTTCTTCGTGGATTGTTGAATGTGTGCTTGAATATATAAGTCTCCAAAGGAAGAAGGTGAACCCATCACCTGATCTAGTTTTTCCCACAAATAGTGCTATATAATAAGTAATTTTGACATAAATGTTGGTTTTATTAATGAAAATAAAAGTTACAACTTATGGTTAGTTGACACCATATCCGAGTATTAGTCATTTTGTTCCATATAGAATAAGTTGAATTTTGTAGGAAGTTCTTGAAGATATCATCATACTTATAACTAATTCTAAATACATTGGGGCAATCTGAATGTTCTTCAATTGTTGTCACACCCGACCTTATTCATAATAATCATAATAAATGGGCTAGAATTAAGATCAATAAAAAATCATATAGATTGAACAACAAACCTGAAGTTTCCAAGAAAAAGTTAAAACTAAATAGAAGTAAGAACTTTTTAACAACCGATTGAGGATTAAGTGTCATCTAAAAGATAATAAAATTCAAACATTAATGACTCTTTTTTGTAAAGTTATACATAAGAATAACCCTTTTGCAAAAAAAACAATGAAAGCAAAAAACAATCTCATGAAGATGCAATCACTCAATTACAAATCATAATAAAGTGGCTTTTGAAGTTTCACACTACATCCACCAAACAATTTTTACATAAATGAATTGAAAACAAGGATATCTAATCATTAGTCTAAAGTTAGGTATACATCTAATCTATAAACTTGTAATTTTGAATCCACTAAGAATAATCAATCTCAAACTACATATAAAAACAACTTATTGAGTAATTTCACACTAAAATAAACAAAAAGCATAAGGAGGTTTCTCCATCCAAACACACAAAAGTATTTTTTCTATTTTGACAAATACCATAAGAAGATAAGCTGTAATACCTAACACACCCTTAGGAACCATTATATTTGTAGAAAAACTAATAGAGCTAACCACATACAGATAGCTAATCATAGGATAACAACAAATAATTAAATCAGTGCTATTAGATGTTCTAAAATAGTTGAATCAATGCTAAGTTCTTGATAGTAAGTTAACTATTTTAACCATATCCAGATCAATAATAAGCAGTTCTACAAGTTTAATGATGATTACAATTTCTAAAACTTTTTGGATCTGTATTCAGCTTTTGAGAAGCTGGTGGTAACTCTAAATTTGAAAAATCACATCCAAAACATTATGTTTGAAATTATAAAAGAATCTTGCGATGAATCATTGAATCAAATTAGATCAAGCTCATACGCATTCACATATAGATTTAGATTATGTCTTAACTTAGGAATGAAAACAAACAAAATTGAAATAAGCGTACTGATTAGCGGCCAAGATACACAAATATAGGGTTTCTACAACAAGTATAAAAGCGGATAGATGTAAGGCCCCGTTTCCGGAGACCCCACAGTTGGTCAATCATAACATTAAATATATAAAACATTATACATTTCATAATATTAAGCAGCGGAATTAAGTTAACAAAAACCATTCATGCCTATAATTGATGTTGCAAAATAATACATCGTTGTACGTTAGAGTTACAAAATAATCAATTAGTTGCATTACAATACAACAAAATCATTAAGCATGAATGGATGCCAGTCTTGCCCTGAAGAGTAACTTTCCCCACGTGCCATCCTCAGCAATAATTACCTGCCAACTGAAAATGCATAAAAGTCAGCGTTGCTGAGTGAGTTCTAGAGTTAAATACCTTGTATAATTTATATATGAAAATACATTTTTTCAATAAAATACTTTCTTTACTTTCGTACATGAGCATTCATCGTACATACATCACGGTATAACCTCATTCATCTTTCATTATCGCACGTATTCGTTCTTTTCTTCACTGTTTCTAGATCATGTCATAACTTTACCCCCATCATTGGGCACACAGCCACCTCATTCCCGGAGTAAAGTGACAAGGATCCCGTTTCCTACTATGGATCAGTCACCAAGACTGATCCTCCTGTGTGTGAACCCTCATGGTTAGCCAAAATCACACGCTATATTACACACAGTTGAGCTAGCAACTCTCATTAAGTTGTGAACCTTCTTTCATTTTGCTTGCAAGACTTTTTCATTCATTCATTCATTCATTCTTTATGTTCCACTTTTATTATCATTAATCTTTCATTTTCCTTAATGATAATACTTTACGAGCATAAACACACCACATAAAATCACATAATAATATAATAATAGGGAACATAAGAACATCCCATAACATGAATAAAATAATCAAATAGAAGCATCAGGTCAAACCAAGGTCAAACCTTAAAATTCTGATTTCTCCAAAATTCCAGAAAACGTCTAAGTGTTTTAGGCGCAAGGGAACCATGCAGGTGCATGAGGCTTGCTTAGGCGCATCAACACTATACGGACGCATGACCTACACTTAGGTGTTTTTCAGCCTAACTCTTGGGCGCATGAACTGTTCAGGTGCCTGAGGAAAAGTTGGGCGTGTGGGTACACTATTGGGGCACACGAACCCCACTTAAGATTTTCTAAGGCAAATTTCTAGGCGCATGGGGACTTTTTGGGCGCATGAACTATACTTAGGCAGTTCTAAGTTAAGTTTTCAGGCGCATGGCCCCTGTTTGGGAGCATGAATACCTGTTATGCATTTTTCAGTAGCCAAATCATTCCGGATCTGTATTTGCACATGTTCTAAGCATAAACCTATCAATCTAAGCAACCACAACATATAAACCAGCATAATACATGAGCATAAACATATATACACATACAGGTGGATAAATACAACCTTGAAAATCCTTTTAAATGCATTTTCAGCCCCAAAGTTAGTTAAAACACATGTAAATCGGGGTCAAGAACTCACCTATTGTAGCAAACAAGCAAAACTCCACCAAACTTGCTTGCACACGAATTCAAACACCTAAAATAAGCAAAACAAACACCAAAACACATAGAACACTTAATAATTGGTTTCTAAGGGTGAAACCACAAAGAAAACCGAACCAATTAACACCAAAAACACATACCTAAGAAGATTTCAGCCTTTCTTCTTTAACAAACCGAGAGAAACAAGATTTCCAGCCCTTTTCTCCTTCTCAGTCGAACAACAGTAGAAAAGTGGGCATGGCATGGGCGGCCATGCCCTTAAAAGTGAAACTTTTGACTTTTGTGTACTATTTACACAATACCCCCTTTGACTTTGGCTTATTTTTTATTTTTTTCTTTCTAGATACTTTTTGTTTTCTTTTCCTTTGTCAAAAATTCTGGGTGTTACAAGTCTACCCCCTAAAGATGTTTCGTCCCCGAAACCTGTCACTCTTCAAAAAACTATGGGTAATGTTGTCTCATTTCTTCTTCAGTTTCCCACGTAGACTCGGAACCCTTCCTGCGCTTCCACTGTACTTGCACCAATGGAACCACTTTATTTTATAATCTTTTCTCCTTTCGATCAATGATTGCCACTGGTTGCTCTGCATAATTGAGCCATCCACCTCAATATCCTCCAGTGGTACAACCATGTCTTCATCAGCTAAGCACTTTCTCAGATGAGATACATGAAATGTTGGATGAATTCCACTTAACTCATCAGACAATTCTAACCGATAGGCCACCTCTCCTACTCGTGCGATGATTTGGAAAGGCCCTATGTATCTCGGGCTCAGCTTACCCCTTTTCCTGAACCGGATAATCCCTTTTCAGGGTGAAACCTTCAACATGACTCTATCACCCACGTTGAACTCAATTGGTCTTCGCCTTTTGTCAGCATACGACTTTTGCCTATCCTTGGCCGCCTTCATAAAGGATTTGATCTTTTCTAGCTTTTTCATCATAACCTCGATCACCTCGATGCTTCTCAACTCCTTCTACCCAGTGTCTCCCCAACATACGGGCGTCCTACACCTTCTACTGTATAGCATCTCATATGGTGGCATGCCAATGCTTGCATGATAACTGTTGTTGTATGAGAATTCCGCTAATGGAAAGTGATCATCCCAACTTCCTCCAAAGTCGATCATACATGCCCGGAGTATATCCTCGAGCGTCTGAATCGTCCTCTTAGACTAACCATCTGTCTGAGGATGGTAAGCCGTGCTAATGTGTTGCATCGTCCCCATCGTATCATGGAACCTCTTCCAAAACTTCGATGTGAAGCGGGTGTCGTGGTCCAAAATGATAGAAACCGATACACCATGACGAGCTACAATCTCCTTGATGAACAAATCCGCCAGTCTCTTGGATGAGTATGTCTCGCGAATCGGTAGGAAGTGAGCACTCTTTTTCAGACGATCAACTATCACCCAAATGGTATCGTACCCCCTCGCCGTATGAGGTAGCTTCGTAATGAAGTCCATGGTGATGTGCTCCCACTTCCACTCGGGTATATCCAACGGTTGGATCTTCTCGTATGGCTTCTGATGCTCTGTCTTCACTTGTAAACAAGTAAGGCACTTACTCACATACTCCATTACATCAAGCTTCATTCCCAGCCACCAATAATCTTTTTTCATGTCTTGATACATCTTGGTAGCGCCAGGATGAATGGAGTATCGAGTCTTATGAGCCTCATCCATAATCCGCCCCCGTAGGTCTTTGTAATAACGGATCCACATCCACCCGAAGCGGGTCTAACTCCGTGGGTATTTTCTCCCAACTCCGTGACCAACCCTCTCACGTTTTGAAATTCTTTGACCTGGGTCATCACGTCAGAGGTCATCATTAGTTGATAAGCTATCACCCAGATCGACTAGGATCTCCCTTTCGGCTGAGGGCATCAGCCACTACATTGGCTTTACCTGGATGGTAATGGATCTCACAGTCATAATCCTTGATGAGCACTAACCACCTCCTCTATCTCATGTTGAGATCTTTTTGCTTAAAGAAATACTTGAAGCTCTTGTGGTCGGTGAAGATGGTGCACTTCGTCTCGTATAGGTAGTGCCTCCAAATCTTTAATGCGAAAACCACGACCGCTAGCTCTAAATCATGAGTGGGATAGTTGACTTCATGGGTTTTTAACTGTTGGTACGCGTAAGCAATTACCCTTCCACGTTGCATTAATACGTAACCCAGTCCCGAGTTAGAGGCATCCGAATAGACCACTAAGTCCTTACTCCATTCTGGTCATGTCAAGACAGGAGCTTGAGTCAATCTCGTCTTTAACTCCTCGAAAGCATCCTCATGTTCCCGACCCCACACAAACTTCACGTCCTTGCGAGTCAATTTAGTCAAAGGTGAGGCTATCTTGGAAAAGTATTAGATAAATCTTCTGTAGTAGTCCGTCAATCCCAAGAAACTCCAATCTCAGATGGCGCCTTTGGAGACTTCCATTGCATCACTACCTCAACCTTTTCCGGGTCCACCATGATTCCTTCAACATTTACCACGTGACCCAAAAATTGAACTTCGCGCGACCAAAAAGCTCACTTAGAGAATTTAGCATACAACTTCTCTCTTCTAAGTGTCTCCAATAGTTCACGTATGTGACCGACATGTTCTTCCTCATTTTTTGAATAAATCTGGATATTATCAATAAACACAATCACTGATTTATCTAACATCGGCCGACACACTCGGTTCATCAAATCCATAAAGGCAGCTGGCATGTTAGTTAGACCGAAAGACATAACGAGAAACTCCTAGTGTCCATAACGCATGCGAAAAGCTGTCTTAGGAATGTCTTGCTCCTTCACCTTCAACTGATGGTAGCCAGACCGGAGGTCTATCCTCGAGAACCAACTGGCGCCTTGAAGCTGATCAAACAAGTCATCAATCCTCGGCAAGGGATATTGGTTCTTCACCGTTAACTTGTTTAACTCCCGGTAGTCTATGCACATCCTCATACTACTGTCTTTCTTCTTCACGAACAAGACCGGAGCACCCGATGGAGAGATACTCGGTCGGATGAAACCTTTCTCCATCAACTCCTGCAGTTGGACCATTAGTTCCTTCATCTCGGTCGGAGCTAATCAATACGGTGCTTTGATAACGGGTTGAGCACTGGGTATCAGATCAATCTGAAATTCTATCTCGCGATCCGGTGGCACACCTAGTAAATCTTCTGGGAACACGTCCAGAAAGTCACGCACAATTGACACATTAGACAATTGTGGTACTGATGCATCCATGTCTTTCATGTAGGCCAGATAGGCACTGCATCCACGTCTCATGCACTTTTCTGCTACCACTATCGAAATCACCTTTGGCACCGTAGTGACGCGATCACCGTAGACCGTCACCGAACTTCCATCAGGTGCAATTAATCGAATCAACTTCTTGCAACACATGATATTTGCCTCATAGGCTGCTAACCCATCCATCCTTAGTACTACAGCAAATCCGCCTAGGGGCATCACAAATAGTTTAGTAGAAAACTATGGCCTTCTAGTTCCATGTCCCAGTATTCTATCATATCCTAAATTCTAGTAGACTTACCAATAGCAGTTTCTAAATCAAATGGCTCATCAATACTTCTACTACTAACATGCAACTTAGCACAGAAAGCAGTAGAAATGAAACTCCTACTAACACTATAATCAAATAATATAGAGGCACGAGTTTGGTTTACTAGAAACATACCTGACACGAGATCGGGGTCCACTCTGGTCTCCTCTAGCGTCATTGTGAAGGCTCTAGAACTTGCCCTCTTTCCTCCTTCTTTCGTCCTTTTCTGCACCCCAGAACCCTCGACCCTTGGTTTCTTGCAATCCCTGCTAAGATGGCCTTCCTCGCTACAGTTATAACACCGTATAACCCCGCACATCTTCGCCACATGACCGGGCTTTCCACACTTGAAGCATACATTCACTCCCCACTTGCATTCACCAGTGTGCTCCCTCCCACATCTACCGCATTTCTTCATACCCGAGCTTGATGACACCACTCTACGGTCATCCACCTTCATCCTTTTGTTGTTTGGAGTGAAACCACCACGTCCAAACCGTTTCCCATTCCAGTTCCTGTCACCACCACCCGTCTTCTTCACCTCGACCACCACCACCTCTCTTTAATCGTATAGCTTCCCAGCCAGATCCACTGCCTACCTAAAAGTGCTTGGTCGGGCAGCAATTAAATGCCTGCGAATATCATCCGACAGTCCCTGCACATACTTCTTAATCTTCCTCAACACCGGCGTCACCTGATCTGGCACTAGCCTTACCATTTCATTGAACTTGGTGGTGTATTGCTGGTGGGTCATGGTTCCCGCCTCAAGCTGTAGGAACTCTCTCTATCTTGTCTAATTCCCGGTGAGAACATAATTCATCAATCACCATCTTCTTCAACTCCCCCCATCTCATCCTCCTAATGGCCCTGCTGCCCTCGGCTTGGATAATATTGTCCCACCAACACAGAGCCGAGTCAACGAAAGAGTGAGTGGCAAACTTCACCTTGTCCTCCCTGCACTCACTAATTTCTAACACCGCCTCTGTCTCCTTACCCAGCGGTGAGCAGCAGCAACATTACTATTGCCATCAAAAGTCGGGGGTTTACACTGTTGGAATGCCTCGTAGCTGCATTCCCTCACGGTTTCCCGCACTACCATCTCCTCCTCATCACTAGAGGCTACCTTCTCAGCATTCAATTGCTCCTCATCATTATGATCTCTCACATTCTCCCTTCTCCCAGCCGTAGTCCTTCTCTCTTCCTCCTTCCTCTCATCTTCCCTCACAACACGAATGACCTCAGTCACTACAGATGGTAGGATCGTCTGCATGACTTGGTGAACCTCCTCAACCACTGTCTCTTTCACTGAGGCCCTCAGATTGGCGCTCTCATCGACACCCTCATGCTAATGAATCTTAGGACCTCCAGGTGTCGTTTCGGTAGTCCTAGCCCTATTCCTTGTGACACGTGGTTCAGCACCACGTCAACCACGTACTTGTTGATGCATGTGTACCTAGATTCTAATCTGAATGTAATATTTCTCTATTGTCTTACATATATGTAATAGAAATATTGCAAATGAAATGCAAATGTTTGATTGTGGTTATAATGTTTAATGTTTCATTAATGGGTTGTGTAATGCGTATTTGATTGAATATATAGGTCGGTGATTGTTTGAATTAGGATATATAATGTAATGATAACTAATACATTCAAACTTAGTATTATGAAGTTATCATGCGAATGGCCCATGCTAATGGACCATACGCATGAACAACTTCATGCGCATGACTCAGTCGCATGACTGAACCAGGAGACTGGACCAGTTGCACGACTGTAACATGAGATTGAACCAATCGCATGACTGAATACTCAGTCGTGCGTATGGATCAAGCGCATGGCTCAATCGCACGACTGAACCATGCTTATGGTTCAGTCGCACGAATGAGAA
>BJCO01808191.1:0-12336 GCA_018326465.1 Flaveria floridana
AGCCCCTGAATATACCGGTTAATCTTTCGAGACACCGGCATCACCTGATCCGGCACCATTCTCGCCATCTCGTTAAACTTGGTGGTGTACTGTTGGTGTGTCATCGTCAACCGCCTCCAACTGCAGGAACTCTCTCTCAACTTTATCCATTTCCCGACGAGGACTGAACTCCTCGATCACCATCCTTTTCAGCTCGGACCACTTCATTCTTCCAATGGCCCTGCTACCCTCGGCTTGGACTATGCTGTCCCACCAGCATAAAGCCAAACCTGTGAAAGAGTGGGTAGCAAACTTCACCTTTTTATCCTCCCGGCGCTCGCTGATATCAATAACAGCCTCCATTTCTCTCACCCACTGGTGAGCAGCAGCAGCTGTGCCATTACCATCAAAAGTAGGGGGCTTGCACCTCATAAACGTCTCGTAGTTATAGCCTTGTGCTTGCTCCTGCACAGGCTCCTCTTCCTTTTCCTCTTCATCATCAGAAAGAACCGTTTCCGGCTCTGGTTGCTCCTGTTTCCCTGAGGACCGATTCCTCTCTCGCCTTTCATCTTCACGTACAGCCTTAATCACTTCGGTTACCACAGACGGTAAAATCGTCTGCATGACCTGATGTACCTCCTCACCCACGCCTCTTTTACCGAGGCTCTCAGATTGGCGCTCTCGTCCACGCCCTCCGTATGGGAGGTCTTAGGTTCTTCGGGAACCTCTCTCTCGACTCTAGGCCTTCCTCTCGTGGCTCGTGGTTCAGCACCACGTCTGCAACCACCTCCACCCTGTGAGGCTTTGGATGATCTACCACCGACCATCTTCTATCACACGCTGAAAGGTTCAAATACCAACACGGTCATTCAAGGGAATAGCTCAGTTTATTTCAAGTATAGTAAGTACCTAATTACAGTGGCCAATTATCATTAGCCACTTACTTTACTCTTCGTACCCTGAGCATTACCTGTCCTGAATACATTAGTATCTAAATCTAAAAGTAACACATAAACACATGACATGCGCACATAATGCTAGTTAATCTTTAAGAAAATACCTGATGGCACGCAACTACTCAGATTGACATTCCTTTCCTTTTTGTCCCATTTTCAGTTAAAGTTAAGGTTTATTTTGAAAAATTTACCCATTTCACTTAAACTTTGGCTCTGATACCAACTTGTAAGGCACCGTTCCTAGGCACCCTATAGTTGGTCATTCATTGCACATAAAATATATATTTTCAAACATCTTAAGTAAATATTGCAGCGGATACATTCAAAAGAGACATCTCATTTCATCATAAAAGCTTTTACAAAGGATTACATCGTTACTAATTACAAAATGGTCATAAACAGTGACCTCTAGTACAGAAATATTAAAAACTAAATTTAAAGAAGATTCCTTAAGTAATCCCATTTATCGGGATACTCAAGGAAGATTCCTTAAGTAATCCCGTTTATCGGGATCCTCAAGGAACACTTGGCACTTGCATGCAACACAAATGTGTTGCATGCATTATGGGCAAAAGAATGTCATCCTAAAAGAGTTGAGTAGTTGCCTCGTGCCATCCCCAGCAACACTACCTACCAACTGGAAACACATAAAAAGTCAGCGTTGCTGAGTGAGTTTTAGTTTTATAATAAACCTACTATAATTTCATTAAAACTATTCTTTTCTTTCATGTGATCATACAACATACATACACATAGATAATATCTTTATTATCTCTTTCGTTCATTCATTTGTTTGTTGTACGTCATTACCATTCAGTTCTTATCTGGATCCCGTCAGGCTTTACCCACTTCATGGCACTCAGCCATGATTACTGTGGTCGAATGACAAGGATCCCGTTTCGTTTATTCGTTACGACATTTTGTTTATTACATCTTTGCTTGCACATTGGATATCTTTTGTACCAAAACCATATGCTATACCCCAATCAGTCTTAGCTACTGGGCCGAAGTCATTAAATAAACAGCAAGCGTATGCCACAGTACTAGAGGTAAGCGGTAGAGGTACCATGCGTATGGTCAATCATAAAGAATGACCCGTTTTCTTTATCTAATTCTTGCAAGACTTATTTCGTTCGTTCATTAATGCATGTATTCGTCATCATATTTCTTTTTATTCATTTCATTAATACATGCATTCATCATCATGTTCCTCTTTCATTATCTTTCACTTTACGTTACATAATACTTTGTTCATTCATTATCATAATTCGTAAAGTTTCGGAAAGATAAACATACAATATCATAAGGAACATACACGTATCATTTATTTATCATCATGCAATGCATCATACATATATGGCATTCAACAGGTACAACCACGCAACATCATCATCATCGTCATGCCTATATTGCTCGTTTTCCCCAACTTAATCAGATCTTTTTCTAAGCTTTTATCCGCATTTCCATTTTGGTCCATCCGTATTACCTTGACCATTCGCATTAGTCAATGCGGCTGAGGAATGCCTTAGCCACATTTCAGGATTTACCCGAAATTGGTTAATGCGGCTAAGAAATGCCTTAGCCGCATTTCCTGACTCATTCGCATTAGTCAATACGGTTGACCAATGTCTTAGCCGCATTTCCCTAGTTATCCGCATTCGTTCAATGCAGCTGAGATGCTTTGGCCACT
Source organism: Flaveria floridana (assembly GCA_018326465.1). NCBI lineage: Eukaryota > Viridiplantae > Streptophyta > Magnoliopsida > Asterales > Asteraceae > Flaveria > Flaveria floridana. Next base: position 2,626 of record BJCO01808191.1, read on the forward strand.
TTTCCTAACTTGTCCGCATTAGGTTAATGCGGCTGAATATTGCCTTAGCCGCATTTCTTGTCCTATCCGCATTAGGTCAATACGGCTAAGCAAAATGCCTTGACCGCACTTTCTTAGTCATCCGAAATTGGTTAATGCGGCTTAGGACTGCCTTAGCCGCATTTCGTTTGACTGTTCGCCTTAGTTAATGTGGCTGAGTAAGGTGACCTGCAACTTAACCTGTGCCCTTTTCCATAACTCCATCGTCATTATAACACACCCTTAGCACAGATTCATCATGATATCCACTTAAAATAAGCTAAACATCGTGCATATCATAGGAAAAACTTCTAAAACATATATCAACAGTATACATATGTACATCATGCTGTAATTCATATATATCTGTCCTAGAAATCTTATATACAATAGGCATAGCAGCCCGAACTGACCATACACACACATACTCGTACATACATGCACGGATTAAGCATCCAAAACTCGAAAATAGTTCCACGATGTGTTCCAGCCCCCAAAATCATTCAAAGCGCGTAAAAGAGGGGTCATAGAACTCACCTTGTGTTGCTGAGTATGGCTTCTTTAAAATCGGTCGCCGTGAGACCTTGTACCTCGAATCAGCCCTCTTCTTCTTCTTGTTCTTCCTTCAAAATCTCGTAGTCTGCTCTTTCTCTCTCTAAAACGTTCGTTGTTTTGGGGTTGTGAGAAAAGAGTGTGGGCAGCCATCCCCATGTATATCAGATATTTATCCTTTCTTTGTACCTTTTTACACAAAACCCCCTCTACTTTTGTTCCTTCTCATTTCCTTCCAAGATACTTTCTTTTTCTTTTCTTACTATTATTTTCTTCGTCTAATCAAAAGTTTCGGGTGTTACAAGTCCACCCCCCTTATAAAGGTTTCGTCCCCGAAACCTTGTTACTCTTCAAACAGATGTGGGTAATGTTGTTTCATCTCCTCTTCAGTCTCCCACGTAGACTCGGATCCCTTTCTGCGCTTCCACTGTACACGCACAAGGGGAACCACTTTGTTTCTCAGCTTCTTCTCTTTTCGATCAATGATTGCCACCGGTTGCTCCACATAATTGAGCCGTTCATCTACTTCGATATCCCCTAGTGGAACAATCATATCTTCGTCCGCCAAATACTTTCTCAGATGAGATACGTATAAAGTCGGGTGAATTCCACTTAACTCATCTAGCAACTCCAACCTATAGGCCACCTCTCCTACTCGGGCAATGATTTGGAAATGGCCTATATACCTCGGGCTCAGCTTGCCCCGCTTTCTGAACCGAATGACTCCTTTCCAAGGTGAGACCTTTAACATAACCCGGTCACGCACCTGGAACTCAATCGGTCTGCGTCGTTTATCGGCATACGACTTCTGTCTGTCTTTGGCTGCCTTCATGTAGGCCTTGATCCTTTCAAGCTTTTCAGTCGTAGCCTCAATCACCTCGACGCTCCCTAATTCCTTCTGACCAATATCACCCCAACATATGGGTGTCCTGTATCACCTACCATATAGCATCTTATAAGGTGACATACCAATGCTGGCATGATAGCTGTTGTTGTATGAGAATTCTGCTAACGGTAAGTGGTCATCCCAGATTCCCCCAAAATCAATCACACATGCCCGAAGCATGTCTTCTAATGTCTGAATGGTCCTTTCCGACTGACCATCAGTTTGGGGATGATAAGCCGTTTAACTCAAAACCAGGGAGAGTCTTCAGATCATGCAGATATCTAAAGTACTCTATTCCCTTCTCCTCATCACCTCCCTCTCTGTGCTTTCCACTTCCCTCTCCCTCAACATCATCATCATCATCAGACTTATCATCATCAGATGACTAGTTATCATCATCATCATCACCATCATCACCATCACCTTTAATCTTGAGAGGCAAGCCTTTTATGCCCTTTAGCTTCTTGTTCTTCTTCTCAACATCCTCTATTCGCTTCACCTATGCCATCAGAAGATCGTTCTCTGTGGTTAAGGCACGGTGAGCTCTGGATAAGTCTCCCTCGAGGGTAGCTTCCTTCCTAGTCAGATGTGCAATTTGTTGACTCTGAGCTGCAGTCTTCGCTGTCAGCTGGGCGATCTGCTTACCCTGCTCAGCATTGACAACCATCAACCGAGTAATCTGGTTTGCTCGTATATCATCAGTTGCGAGCAGTTTCAGAACCAGACTGTTGAGGCTGGCAAGCTGTTCCACTAACCCAACGTTGGGCAGAGAGGATCCCAGTGGTGGTATGTTGGGTTTGAGTCGTGCGACTGGACCCATACACATGGCTCAATCGTGCGACTGAGGTTCGGTCATACGACTGACTCCATACTCCTCTCTTCAGTCTTGCGACTGGCTCAGTCTTATCTCTCCAGTCATGCGACTGGCTCAGTATTGTGGTCCAATCGCATGACTGCCTCATACTCATGGTCCAACTGTATGACTGACTCATACTCATGGTCCAATCGTATGACTAACTCATACTCATGGTCCAATCATATGACAGACTCATACTCATGGTCCAATCGTACGATTGACTCATTCTTATGATTCAATCGTGCGATTGATTCATACTCATGAGTTGACTTCATATTTTTCAAACCTTCAGTTTTTAACTTTGATTGATATAACATTCTGAGCACCGATCATCTCAGACATGATCCTTTTAATGAGAAACCATTTGATCACCTCAGATGTGATCTTTTTCATTTCAACCAGTTTGATTACCTTAGATGTAATTTTTTCACTTTCAAACCTTGATCATCTCAGATATGATCCTTTTAATTTAAAACAGTTTGGGTCACCTCAGACGTGACCCTTTTTAAGGTATGATTCACAGAGTTCATTTTGTTACCTAGTCCGACATTGACGCAAAAAGATAACTAAAACATAAAAGCAACTTGAAATTAAACAAAACAAGACATATTTTTGTGTTTTTGTGTGAGATGGGTTGAAAACTTTTAAGTATTATTTAACCAATTTCTCCCCCGAGCAGAACAGCTTCAATTTTAGTTTTATCTTCTCTGGAGAGATTCATATGGAATCATATAGGTGTATCATAATCATTTAGGACTCCTTGATATATGTTTAAAGTAATGATACTTATTACTCACTGAGTCACAAGCACTTACAGGAAATCATACTAGAGCTGTGAGAAGCACACAATGATTTCGATTGTCGGGAGTTGTAGCCATGACGATTGTCAGTATTGTTGTCCACTTAAATTCATACACAGACTTTTAACTCATATTGGTGATTAGATTTTATTATTTTAACAAGCATTTGTGGATCCCACACTTATATGGTAATCAACATTCCTTAGGAGATTTTTAAGCGGTCTACGGGTTTTGAGACAGGAAGAAACTATTCTAAGAGCTTTCAAAGAGATGCTAAGCCTCAGGTCAGCGCCATCACACAACAGAGAGGCGCAAACAATAATGAATTCTAGAATATTTAGGTTGTACTTATCCTCAGGTCAGTGCCATCGCACAGCAGAGAGGCACACAACCTATTTTCTTGTAAGAACACCTTTTCTTTTACACATAACGCACCAACAACATTAGTCATTAGTTTGATTGTGTTTATCAATTTTTTTCATGTGCTTTGCTCATTTTTATGGTCGTCCGCACACATTTGTGGCGTTTATTTTGCTCGGCACCCCTTATTGGAATTTTTTTGATTGTGTTAACTAGTGATAAGATGGAAACCCATAGCCTGTTGAACAATTTAGTTTAGATTGTTTCACCAACGAGGTCTACTTGTCTATTTGTGTTGAATCTACTGACACATCGTACAATGGACTATCAACCTCTAGGTCTACTTTCTCTATGTAACCTCAGTGACAGACTAGTGTACTATCATTTTTCCTTTATTAGGCTTAATCATCGTAGACTTGAAATTATAATTATAGCATTTTGATCTTTACAGTCCTTTTTTAAGTGCCAAACAATTAGTTCCCTGTGTACTATCATTTTCCATATTTTTGAATCAATCTCACAGACTTCATTTGCTTTCAGCCTATCTGCCCGCCTCTTTTTTTAAGTAAATAAATACTGAAACTAAACTAATCTCCTCCTAAAATTCTAAAACCGAAAATCTTTTTGTGTTTTGAATTTTTTAGGACAGAAATAATTAAAATAAAGAAAAATTAAAATAAACAGAAAGACGGAATATGAACTCGATTCTTCTGGAATCACATCACTTTTCTTTTTCACGCCATTTACCTCTAATAAATATAAAAACTGAGGTTTATCAAATGCTTTTGTGTAGAGGTCGGCGCTTTGAAAATCCGTATTAATTTTAACCACATCAATTAATTTCTTTTCAAAATAGTCACGTATAAAGTGATATTTAATACCGATGTGTTTAGTCTTAGGGTGTTAGACTGGATTTTTAGTTATAGCAATTGCAGCAGAATTATCAACAAAGATAGGGGTGTTAGAAAATTGCAAACCGTAGTCGCGTATTTGCTGTTGAATCCAAATGATTTGTGAGCAGCAACTTGCAGCGGTAACGTATTCAGCTTCACATGTTGACAGAGCAACAGACGTCTGCTTCTTACACTGCCAGGTGACTAATCGTCATCCAAAGAACTGACAACCCGCTGATGTTGACTTGTAATTCATCTTGCAACCACCGTAGTCCGAGTCACTATACGCTGTAAGCTCAAAATCATCATCATGAGGATACCACAACTAGAGTGTTGGAGTACCCTTCAGATAACGAAATATCCTTTTAACCCCGATGAGATGATTTACTTTTGGTTTGGCCTGATATCTGGAACAGAGACACATGGCATACATGATATCAGGACGAGAAGCTGTGAGGTACATAAAAGATCCGATCATCCCTCGGTATATAGTGGCATGTACCATATCACCATTTTCATCGGGTGCCACATCGTGGTTTGTGGCAAGTGGAGTTCCAGCAACAGTTGTATTCTCCATGTCAAACCGACTAAGAATGTCTCCTACATATTTTGTTTGATGCAGGAAGATTCCTTTGGGTGTCTGATCCACCTGTAACCCAAGAAAGAACTTCATTTCTCCCATGGAACTCATTTCAAACTCTGCTTTCATCACAGATTCGAATTCCTTACATAAGACTTCATTTTTCGAACCGAAGATGATGTCATCCACGTAAATCTGAACCAGTGTAAATCACCATCTTTCTCCTTGATAAACAGAGTACAGTCAATAACCCCTCTACGAAAACCATGTTTAAGCAGATGAGTAGAGAGTTTCTCATACCATGCTCGAGGGGCTTGATGAAGCCCATACAAAGCCTTGTCCAGTTTATACACTCTATCCCGATGATAAGGGTCCTCAAATTCCTCGGGTTGACTTTCGTACACTGTTTCACGAATCTTACCATGAAGGAAGGCACTTTTCACATCCAGTTGATAAAATTTGATTTGCATATAGGATGCACAGGCTAGGAATATACGAATAGCTTCCATCCTTGCCACGGGTGCAAACACTTCATTGTAGTCAGTGCCTTTGACTTGCCTAAACCCTTGAACGACAAGCCGAGCCTTGTTTTGAATTATGACTCCTTGGTCATCTTTCTTGCAATGAAGAACCCATTTGGTGCCAATCACCTTTGCACCTTTTGGTCTGTCCATAAGTGTCCTGACTACTAACTTTTTGAATTGAAGGAGTTCTTCTTGCATAGCACTTACCCTTGCTCATCTTGTAATGCCTCGCTTACGTACTTAGGCTCAACTTGAGATACAAAGCATCGATAGGCTCCACCATGAATATAGCCCTTTTCCATCACTGCTGCATAATCAGCTGAATATAACTGATTTCTAGTTTGAACTCCCGATAGAATATCCCCGATGACGTTGTCCAGGGGATGATGAACGTTTATCCGAGTTCCAGGAGTGGTGGGAAAAACTACTTCATTATCCAGATTTGGAGTCTCATTCGCTGTTGGAGTGTGAGGTTCTAACGTGTCGGCGGCTTCAGATTCAGCTCTGGGTGTACTTGTAGTAGCAGGAACCTATTCTGGCTTATCCACGTTTGTGGTGTCAACTGCTTCATCATCAAAGGAAGAATCACTTACCTCAAGTTCTTCACCTAAAGGGCTTGAAGTATCATATAATGGAGCAGACGATGTAGTGTCTAATATCAAAGAGTTCAACACATCATACATCATCCAAGCAGCTAAGTCATCATCAGAATGAGAAGATGGTATATTGAAAGACTTGAAGAATCCATCATAATAGAAGAAGAAGGAAGGTCCCTTTCCAGCAGGGGGGTGGTGAATCTTTGAATGTCAACATTACACCACACTTCTACCTGACCCGTTGAGTTGTTGTACACTCGCACGTCTGGTATACTATAGCCGAGAAAAATACCTTCTTTTGCCTTCTCACAAAATTTTCCATTTTGATTTTTCTTCAATAGCATGCAAGGTGCACCGAACAGTTCGAGATACTCCAAGTTAGGTTTACGTCGCTGGAGTAATTCATAACATGTCTTTCCATGGCGTTTGACCACCAGAACCCGATTCAGTATGTAACAAGCATTAGCCACTGCCACATTCCAGAATTGAATAGGCAGTTTTGAATCGGCTAGCATTATTGTTAGGACCGTGTACATACAGATTACTAACTGATTCAACGTGAAACCAGATCAAATAATGCGGAATCCTATTTGATTGGCGATCCAATCAGGGAGAACGTTAATCCGATCAAAACTAACGATTAGAATACGTTAAGAATTGATTAGAAGTTATCAGAAACGTTCTATGAAGTTGGAAGGGACTCTCTGGACGAACAGGGATGGCTAGGGTTAAGAATTCTTGAAGTGTAACGTTTTTCCACGAATTAAGTGGTATTTATAGGTTACAGGTTTCATTCGTATGACTGAGCCATGCATATGGCTCAGTCATGTGGCTGAGTCGTACGATTGATTCATTCGTACGACTGAGTCAGTATTATGACTCAATCGTGCGTATGGCTCAATCACCTGGTTTAGTCGTGCGACTGGCCCATTCGCATGGTCCAATCGTGCGATTGAATCATGAGACTTAGTTAAACATATTCCTGAATCTTTAACGATACAAAACTATATCTAACAACTGTAAACCTATATAACATATTCACATAAGCGTGTAATAATCAATCATATGAATAGATATAACATTCAATAACTAATAAACATTCAAAGAAGAGTTTTCATTACATATATCAAGCATTACATCAGTGTAACAAAATGAAAGTCAATTACATTTAAGCTCACTAGAACGAGAACTAGGGACATATGCACCAACAAACTCCCCCTTGGACCTAGTTCTATCTATTCTTTGACCTCCTTTCCAAACTTTTCAAACCTTTTGACTCTTTCTTCTTTAGAAACCCCAGCATGAATATTAAGTGCAAAGCATAAGCATATGACATGTTGAAAATGAAGTGCTTGCACTATATTAAGTGCAAAGCATACCCCATCATGAATATTAAGTGCAAAGCATAAGCATATGACATGTTGAAAATGAAGTGCTTGCACTATATCCTGCGTATCAAAAAACAATGGCCATTTGTACAATGTATAAACATTAGAAGCTGACAAGTTTATGAGCCACATTGGGTCAAACACCCTTATTTTATCCCCAGTTCCCTCCCTATCCAAAACAATGACGGCTTCTCCTGTGCACCAGTCATAGTACCACCATTTGAAATAGGGTGTAAAGTCTTGTGGCATTTCCCTCAAAGGTATACGAGACATCGTGTGCGGAGGGTGCCATTTCAAGACTATCTTTAGTCTGCCAGTAATGGGATTAACCTCAGATCTTCTGATATACCTCGTCGCCTGTTGAGGTTTGACGTTAACCCACCTTGTAAGGTATTCACTTTTCAGCGTAACCTCAAACCAGCCTGACATCTTCTTCAAGTCGGCGTATAGTAGCTTTTGGCGTGCCAGCTGGTTGAGCTTAAACCGGGGAGAGTCTTTAGATCATATGGAAATCTAAAGTACTCTATTCCCCTCTCCCTCTTTACTGCATAGACATTAAGATCCTCGAAGTATTCACATGCTGTGATCTTCCCTGACACCTTCAGATGCTTCTTCACTTTGTAGAGCTTGGTGTGGGTACTTGGCTTTGCTGCAGCGCGCTGGGCTCGGATCTCTGAGAAACAAGCCGCCCATTCAGCCTTTCTGATATCTACATCGGCGTCCGAGGCTGGGGCTTGACTTGTTGGTGCACCTGCTTCCTTTTCCTTCTGATTCAGCTTCTCCAGTGTATCACTGCCGAGAGTACTACCCAAATCGGGAAACACATTTCCCTCTCGGTCAGTGTACTCTGGATAATGCTGGGCTGTAACGTCTTCAATCTTGATTTCATCTATGTCGTTCAACTCCTCGTCACTAGACACATCAAAAGTAGGAGCGTCCTTGACTATCTCATCCGGATTCAGCCGGAACATTTCAGTGAGTTGCTCGTTAGATCGTGAATTATTTCTCCTTCTTCAGGAGTATAACTCACACACCTCCTGACGATCCCTTACAGATCAAGTATCATAGTCAATTGCGACTTGATCTGCTGTAAGGGAGCAACATCGTGCTCATCTTGCTGATATATTGGATCTGCTTGATTTAAACATGTAGCACAACAATAGTTAGTATGTAATCAAGATAATCAAACACTAAATAATAAAATATGTACATTAATTACATAACATCAATTGATGATTCCAAGTACAAAAGTTTAATAAAATATAACATCTAATCTTTACTTTTGCCTTGAATCATGGCCAGGTCTTCTACAGATGGAGAGGTAGGTGGGGCAGAAGACGATGCTCCTTGGTCTTGTCTCTTCTTCGTTCTTTGGTCTTGACCATGAGCAGCGGCAGATGCAGCTGCATCTCCTTCATCGTCCTCATCATCATCCTGCCTACCTCTTACTTCATCACCACTCACATCATCTTCATCATCACTTTCATCATCTTCATCATCATCTCCATCATCATCTCCTTCACCGAGCTTTAGAGGCTCATCCTTGGATCCTTTGAGTTATAGCATGATCTTCTTGTTTGCATCCTCCAACTCCTCCAGCTTCTTGGCAGACTCCTCCTTATGCTCTTGGAGTTTGGCGATCTGCTCTGCCTGCTGTGAGATCTACTGAGCTTGGGAAGCATTAAGCTCCACCAGCTGACGTAGCTATGCAGTCTTCTCCTCATCAATGGCTAACAGCTTCAGCACCATCCTGTTCAGTGCTGACAGCTGTTCCTCTACCCTAATGGGGGTAGAGTAGACCCGGTGGGGTATGTGGAAGGGCCAGCTTGGTGGCTGGTGGTGGTAGCAGTGGCTGTGGTGAATATGGGTGGTGGTGTGAAAGGATCTCAGCCTCTAGTTTGATCAATTAGGTTAGATTTGCAGCGGAATTAGCACACGAATTAAGCAAATTATAGCAAGAACACACGAGATTTAGCAATGTAACAGTATGTTATAGAGAGAGAGAGAGAAATTCTGCAAAAAGGTGTATTCAATTGATCACACGCTTCGGCAAGGATTACAATTAGGTCATCTTCCTTATATAGGAAAGATGACGTCAGCTGATGTCACTTGAAAGTGACATCAAACCGGTATTACAACAAACTACTGAATCTAACTAAACTACTGAAGATGTCAAACAGCTGACATCTTCTTACAAAATACTAAGTGTTAAAACTATTACAACTACTTAAAAGAAACTACTGAAAACTACAACGTCT
>BJCO01808198.1:0-10487 GCA_018326465.1 Flaveria floridana
TCTCACTAGACCCCTCAGCTTTATCAACATTCCTATTTTCATCAGGTCTAGCTACATTCAAGGCCTTACGAACCTCCTCAGCAATTGCATCACGAAATTTCTGTCTCGTCATACTAAGCACCTCTGTGCTTTCATCAACATTTCTTTCCGAGGTTCTACCTTGCATTCTTTCACTCTCCCTATCAGCCATAACCTATTAAAACGAGATCAGGATTATTTGGTTTTCACATATAAGTATATAACCAGAACACTATAAGTAAAGTAAATTATTAATAATGTAGGCCAAGTATTATTAATTGTTTACTTTACTTTTACTATTCTCGTTATTGCTCCTCTTGTTCGTCCCATCACCTTCTCTTGTTTTAACAAACTAATCTATCTAGCTATCCCTGCTGGCATATCTATTTTCTAGTTAAAGTCTAGTTGTTAAGACACTAGATCCCTTTAACTACTGCTCTGATACCAACCTGTGACGCCCTAAACCCGGAAGGGCACCGGGGGCGCGCCACGTAGTTGGATTAACATCTTAAATACAAATCAGAGCTTCTATCATGCAGTGAAAGACTAGACATAAATACATGTTAACCCAACTTAAAAAAACATTTTTTACATATTATAGTATTTGTTTATACATTCCTTTATACATTATTAACAGGTCCTACACCCTATGCCAGCAGCTACTCCAGGATAGCATCCTTATCCGACTCAAGCTTGCTTTCCTCTATTGTTAGAGAATCCTTCCTTACCTAGCACACATACAACACACTCAAAACATCAGATAAACTGGTGAGTTCTAACTTTTTTTTATTAAAACATTAACAACATCATATATAAAAATCACGTTTATATTGGCAATACAATGAAAATCATCTTTAACTTTACTTTGTCCCACCGGACTCGTCCCACCAGACGTCAGTTTCCCACCAGAAACTGTAACTATTATCTCTCATCTAGTAGGATGCCAATTTAATCATCTAGGGTCGTCACCACAAGATGTTCACAAAGCTGAGTGATCGTCATCACTCTTTCTCACTGTACAGTCTACACACAGGCATCTTACCCTAACTGGCCTGCTGAGATTTACATTACATCAAAACAATTTCTTTTACTTATTGCCAATATCATCACATTAATTTACACACATCACACATTCTTTCTTTTAGCACCAGTTTCAATACATTTTCATCTGTCTTTAAACCTTATCTGACCCATTGGAATCATTACCATCACGTAATGATTAACAATGTTCAGATAACCATTCATTATCCCAACCATTCATTATCCTAATCTTTACTCTAACAACCCCACGAGTTGTTAGTAAAGTATAAACATCATTATCACAATTCTGGTGCTAAAAACATTCAAATTATTCATCTTTGTATGTATGCTAGCCCGTATGTTAAAATCACACATTTAAAAAGGGCTTAGAACTCACCTTATTAACTTCCTCACGACAATCTACACAATCCACGTACACGAGATAACTAGTCCTTCTTTTAATCAAGGTATATCTAAAGCAGTAAACCTTGATTCAGTAAACTATTCTCAAACAGGACTCCTATGCGAATGAACACTATGCGATTGAGCACTCATGCGAATGGGCCTATGCGGATGAACATCCAATCATGTGAATGGACCTCATACGACTGAACCATGCATTTGAATCATGCGACTGAACCTTCAGTCGCATGACTAACCATTCATTCGCACGACTGAGTCCTCATTCGTGCACAGTGATCACATATCTTCATTCGGTCTTCTAAACAGGCGACTGAGTTCTCAGTCGCACGACTAAACCTTCATTCATACTCAGTCATACGACTAAACTCTCATTCGCACGACTGAGGCATGAGACTGAGCCCATTCGTCTGAAACGGATCAGCAGCTGTGTTATTGACGTTTTTGATCCAAACTTACTCAAAATTTGAGTTTTAACCATCCAAATCATGTCATATTCAAAACAGATCATGTACACATCGTTTACAATGGTTTCGGATCATTATTTTATCAAAACTTCACAAAAACTCGGATCCGAATTCCCGGATTTTAACTTAGAAAAAAAGGACCAAATCAATGATTTAAACGTGTTATTGGATCAAATTCAATCATATACACAGCTTATAACATATCAAGATTGATCCATGACATTCAAAACTTACCGAAACGAGGTTGACTTAGTCGATTTGGTGAGAAAAGGAGTGTTTGGGTGTGAAAGGAACAAGAAAATGGAGATGATGTAGATAGAAATCTGCTTTTAAACTCTTTTCACCGCCTTACTTATCCACACATACATCTTAACCTCCTCACACTCAGGCGCACGACTAAACCCCATTCACATGACTGAATCGTGCGACCGAAGCCCATATGCCTATGATTCGTGCGATTGAATCTCATTCGCACGTAAGGGGTGCGACTGAAGTTCATTCGCATGCAAGTCATGCGACTGAACACCAATCTTAACAAATAAACTCAACTTAATTAATTAAACATAAACCATAATATGATTACAAGTCCGGATAAGAAACCGGATGTTACATCATGGTGACTGAAGGCATTGTTCTGGGGCACAAGATTTCGCGTGAGGGTATAGAGGTTGATCGAGCTAAGATAGATACTATTACTAGGCTTCCTCCACCGACTAACATGAAATCCGTTCGTAGTTTCTTGGGTCATGCGGGTTTCTATCTTAGGTTCATTAGAGATTTTTCTAAGATCACCCGTCCTATGACCCATCTTCTCGAGAAAGATGTTCCTTTTGTCTTTGACAAGGAATGTCTTAAGGCTTTTAAGTTTCTAAAGGAGCAGCTGACCAATGCTCCTATCCTTGTGGCCCCCGACTGGAGCTTACCCTTTGAGATTATGTGTGATGCGAGTAATTATGCAGTCGGGGCTGTCTTAGGACAAAGGAAGGACAAGCACTTCCATCCGATCTACTATGCGAGCAAGACACTCAATGAAGCTCACAAGAATTACACCACCACTGAGAAGGAGCTTCTAGCAGTTGTCTTTGCATTTGATAAATTCCGTTCCTATCTCGTGCTTTCGAAGACCATCGTTTACATTGAGCATGCGGCACTGGGATTCCTTTTTGCGAAGAAAGATGCCAAACCTAATCTGATATGATGGATTCTTTTTCTATCTGAGTTCGATATCAAGATCAAGGATAAGAAGGGGGCGGAGAATGTTGCAGCGGATCACCTGTCTAGGTTGGAGGATCCGAATAGAGAGTAGTTGCGTGAGGAGGCGACAGGAGATAGATTTCCTCACGAGTCTTTGAGTTTTATGAAAGCTGAGCAGCAAGGCTTCCCATGGTTCACTGATTTGGCAAACTTCCTGGCAGACGGGACTGTGATTAAGGGCATGACACCCCAACAGAAGAGGAAGTTCTTTACTGATGCCAAACGTTATATCTATGATGAGCCATTTCTTTTCGTATAGGGGTTAATAATGTGATTAGGATATGTGTCAGTCGAGAGGAAGGATTAGAGATCCTTAGGCACTGTCATCAGGGCTTAATAGAAGGTCATCTTGGTTCTACTTACACTGCTAGGAAAGTCTTAGATTCTGATTTCTACTGGCCGACTGTGTTTAGGGATGCTCTCAAGTTTGTTAGTAGTTGTGATGCGTGTTAGAGGTCCGGTAATATTTCATCTCGAGATGAGATGCCCCAGAACCCGATTCAGGTAGTAGAAGTGTATGATGTCTAGGGTATCGACTTCATGGGACCTTTTCCTATGTCTCAGAAGAACGTTACATTCTTGTGGCCATTGATTATGTTTCTAAGTGGGTGGAGGCTCAAGCTCTACCCACTAATGATGGTCGTGTAGTGGTTCAGTTCCTTAGGAAGTTGTTTGTTAGGTTTGGTACTCCTAAGGCGTTGATTAGTGATAGAGAGACACACTTTTGTAATGCTCAAATAGAAAAGACACTTGCAAGTTATGAGGTCACACATAGGTTATCCACAGCTTATCATCCCCAAACTAGTGGTCAAGTAGAAAATGCAAATAGGGGCATTAAGAGGATATTGGAGAAAACTGTAGCAGCAAACCGTAAGGATTGGTCCGATAAGTTAGATGATGCGCTTTGGGCCTTTAGAATCGTATATAAGACACCTATAGGAAACACGCCCTTTAGGATGATCTATGAAAAAATGTGTCATTTACCAGTAGAGTTAGAGCGTAGAGCTTAGTGGGCATTAAAGACGGTCAATCTTGATTTGTCTAAGGCGGGTAGAAACCGGTTTCTCCAATTACATGAGTTAGATGAGCTTAGGGAAGAGGCCTATGATAGATCATTGGGTTATAAGGAGAGTACTAAGGCGTTGCATGATAGGAAGTTGAAAGGTGGTAAGGACTTTGAGTGTGGGGATAGAGTTTTGCTTTATAATTCACATTTGAAACTATTCCCGGGTAAGCTTAAGTCTAGGTGGAGTGGACCGTTTATAGTGAAAGAGGTATTTCCTTATGGTACTATTAAGATACAGGATGATACAGGTGCTTCTTGGAAAGTAAATGGTCACAGGTTGAAGCTTTACAGAGGAGGTTTGATTTAGAAGAAAACAGAGGATGATGTGGAACTCCTCGGAGTTCCAAAGGAGTAATTGCTTGGCGGAAAGTCCTCGGGATAACACCCGAGTGTAGAGTATATATTTCTTGTTCCCTATTCTTATTTTTGTTTTGTTTTGTTTCATTTTTATTGTATGTTTGCTTTGTTTGGTGTGCTTTGTTTTATGTTTATGTGTTTTGTAGGATTCGTACTCGTTGGTGAAAAAAGCAGGCACAAATGACGTTCCAGGTGGTTTTGAGTTTAAATATTCAGTTGGAATAATGATATGGACGTTTTGAGGTATGTTTTAGCTTAAATTTTGAAAATTTGGTTAAGTAAAAACGTAAAAACTTTCTGGAATTTAACCTCTTCGAGTGGCCTGGGAGGTTGTAAAACTTCCGCTGAGCCACTCGAAGAACAAAAGTCAACAGGCTGGTCAACCCTCCTCTCGCATGGCCTGAAAACCTAAAACTTTCTCCCGAGCCACGCGAGAGCGTGCCAGATCTGAAAAAAGGGGTTTTTGACCCCAACATGTTTCTTTCACCCAAAACCTAAAACTTCCTTCACTTTCCACCATCAACAATCACCCCCACCACCCATAACCGCCGTCCACAGCCCCTACCACCACCCACCTCCATCCAAGTTGAAATTTTTGTTCGTGTTCTTGCTTAATTTCTCCATAACAGGTATGAATTCTTGTTTTCTTTATGTTTTCTTTCAATTGTTAGGCTAGGGTTTGCTAATTTTTGCTTCGATAGTGTGTTTTGTTGGAGATTAGTTAAACCCGGTTTCTTTATGTTGCTATTGAATCTGATTTGTGAGGATAGATGCTTGTTTGATGATGAAGTTCCATGGTTTGTTTAACTTTGAGCATTTGGTTATAATATGTGGAATTTTAGTTTGGGTATTTAGTTTGGAATTAAGTGTTGGTAGACTTGGGTAGATGGAATTTACTGAAATTTGGATGAGTGATTGCATTTGGTTTGTTCTATATGGGTCATTCGGTTGATTGTGGGAAATTGAGTGTGGGTACGTTGGGTGTTTGGATATTTGATGTGTTTTTGGTATAGTTGTGCTAAACAAGTCATATGAATTGTTCAATGAGTTTAAACAAATAGTAGGCTTGGATACACACTTAGTTTGGTTTGTTTTGAAATAAGTGAATGTTAATTACATGCTTTTAAACTAAGTGTGGGTATGTAGTGATTTGGTGGTTTGTTTTGATAATGTTCGGGTCTAACACAATCATGTTGACATGATGATTTAGGATGTTCTACATTTATAAGTCGCAAGGTTTTAGCTAGTTTGTAATTTTTAGTAGGTCCATGCATTTTGTTTTACTTTGCTTTATTTATAACAAATTTTTGGGATTGCTTGTAGGAAATACCTACATATTTGGTTTTCCCGCTTGTACTCAATCTCCATTCAAGCGGGTTTAACCTGATTTGTATTCATTTTCCTGTGTAAAACAAGTGTTCTAAATAAAAAAATTAAAAAACATAAAAAAAATAAAAAAAATAAAAAAAGAAGGGAAATTGATGAGAGGCTGCTAATGAAATGCTATACAGCCTCTCAGTCTGTGGTTATCTACATTTGCTGATTTGGTTTTGTTTTTCTTTTGCAAATATGTTCAGCAGGAAAGGAAAGGGAAAGGCTAAGGCCAGCAGCTTGCGAGGCGAGGGTGTTGGTTCTTGTGGCTCGCTTAAGCGGCTGAGGGGTGTAGTTGACCCAAATGAGCCCCCTAGGTTGTATAGGAAGATTTCATATTATTAGGAAGCAGAATTGCCTCATCCTGTTCAGGACCCCTTTGCTATAGCAGAGAGAAACCTACGTAATCACACTTGCTTTAAGTTTGAACTTACTTCTAATGAGTATGGTAGGTTTGATAAGTTCATTGAGATGCCTTTATTTCAATATAAGACCATTGATTGGGATCTAGTGGCAGTGTTAGGACAAAGGGATAGGATTAGGAGGTTGATGGGTGATAGGTGTTTAGCGGCGGTGACTTGTAGTTGGCCTCAGTACATTGAGTTGACTGTAGAGTTTCACTCTACAATTTTTGTTAGGCTAGGGCACTTTCTGGAGTCGGATGCTGTTTCCTTCACCCTAGGGAGACAGGTTTTTGAGATGAGCATTCCCGAGTTTGCTATATAGACAGGTTTTTATACTAGGGAGGAGGCTTATGGGTCTAGTTTCCAAACTAGTATTAGTGGGGTGTATAAAAACCCCGAGGATGTTGGGGTGACTGATGGTGAGCCGAGGGACTTTTGGGGAGAGATTTCTGTGTCTACTTATGCTATTGATGGGAGTGCCACTGGCCTTAGAGACCCGATATTATTCAGCAGGACCACCCAACCAGGCGTCAGCGGGTTATTTACCACCACGAGATCTACAGAGAACCACACCCGCTGAGACAACCACCACCATTTCAGCAGCCACCACCTGATGTGTATTCTTTTAATGATATGTGTGATCAGTTATTTGGCAGGTTGGATTCTATGCAGTCCGGTTTTCACCAAGATATGCAGGATTTCCGCACGTATACTCAGCAGCAGTTTGACCGCAACGAGGAGGTGATGAGGTACATGTTCGACAGAAGGATATCGCTAGTCCTCCTTGGCTTTAGCGTCAGGGCTATGATCCGTTTGGCGGTGCTGGTGGCAGTGGTACTCATCAGGATGAGTAGTTTTGGTGGTTCTATTTTTTATGTTTTCTTTTTTGTTTAGTTTATTTATTTGTTTGGTTTGTAAGCAATTTAATCTTCTGTTCTTTGTTTTGGATTGTCAAGTGATGTACTGATTTATGCTTTGATCTTAACTAATGCTCTGATATGCTTGAAGTTGTCTTTTGGTTTGTGTTTGAATGAAGGGTGTTGAGTGTTGAGAGCCAGACATTGCAATTTGGGAATATTCAATTTAGGAGCTGGCAGGAACTAAGACTCCATAGGATTTTTGCTATATTTACCAGGGGAGTCTGTTCCAATTTCCATCTTTTTCTTTTTGTTTTTCTCTTTTATTTCTTTTAGTTAGTTTTCCTAGTTCACATTAGGGACAATGTGAAGTTTAAGTGTGGGTATGGGAGACTAGCGTCTTTTTAGAGTTTTTGTTTGTTAGTTGGGTCTTTTGAGTCAATAAATGAGAAAAATACAAAAAAATGTTTTTGAAATTGCTGTGCAACAATGGAAAATGATAGTACAATTGGGGAATTTTGATTTGAACTTGATTTTTGAAAAGAAAAAGCTTAACAACACCCGGTTTTTCAAAGTACATTTAAATCAAACTGGGGGGTCTTGTGGGTATTCATCTTAGGAGAAACGAGAAACCAAATTGAAATTTAAGGCACCCCTATAGGTTGTTGAACTAACTGTAGAATAGAAGCTTATTCCTCACAGATTTCGCACACTGCTATCCTTTTTAAATTAGATAGTTAGTGGTGCTCCATAATTTTCATATCATGAACATGCAAATTTAAGGTAATTGAGGGATAATAGACTTATAAATGTTCCACAATTTATACCCATTTCCTTCAGTTTCATTTGGTGAGGTAATCCTTTTTGTTTCTCATTGTTTATATGCATTTATTATGCATTTGCTTGGTTGAGTGAATACCACATAACTTGTATATTTTTAAACTTGTCTAGGATATGCTAGTTGAGACTTTGAATGTGAACTTGCACAAAAGTGATAGAAGCACTTAGGATTTTAGCCTTGTTTGAAGCCTGTCTTTTTCTTAACCTTAATGTTTATCCACTAGTTAACCCATTTGAGCCTTTGTGTTATCCTTTTTCTTTGTTTATTAACCCATGAGCCTTAGCCTTTCGTTTGTGTAAACCTATCTATTTTGGCCTGTGTGTTTAGATGAACCGGTTTGACTAGTGTCCAAATATTGTGAAGAGTGTTAGTTTATTTGAAAGTTCATGTAATTATTATTTATGTGTTGAAAAAAAGAGAAAATTCAAGAAAAGAGAAAATAAAAGAAAAAGATGCAAAGTGTTGATGTTTAGTAGTGTTTAGTGAGTTTGGATCCATAGTATGATTCGGGTTTGTTTCGTTTAGTATTTGTTTATTATGTTGGCCTAGTAAAACCACATTCATCTAATCACCTTTCGTTTGTTTCCTTTGTGTTTCCTACCCTAAACCCTAGCCTCGTTACAACCCTATAAAGTCCTACTTGATTTGTGCAATTTTTGTTCGTAAAAGTGGAGACTGGATTCCTTTACAAGCTTATGATAATACCTTATTATGTTTGGTTTTGAGTGTACAGAGAAAATGCTAGTGCCTTTTACACTAGTTCCAGAAAATTAGCCGAGTGGAGTGACAAATTGTGAGCAATTGTGGGACATTGTGGGTCTAGAGTCTTTAGGTTAATTGAGGATTTGTTAAATGTTCATATCATGCATTTCATTTACTTTCACATGTGAATATAAGTTTTTATTAGATGTGTTAGTTCCATAAGTTATAGCGGTTAGAGAACCTATTTGGTTTTTCTTGTGCCTTTTAATTGAAAAAAACGGAATTGGTGAATTGTGGTTTTCTAAGTTTGAGATCCTTGAGATGTACCCATGTTTGATTAATTTCAGATTGAAATGTTTAAAAGATGTGAATTGATAAATGTGGGTGTTTGCTTTTATAAATGAAGTGAATTTGAGTTTGATCTTGGTTCCCTGGTTATGATTCCATAGCATACTTTTTTGAGGACGAAAAGCTTTATCGCGTCTAATCCTTTCTAAATATTCTTCTCGACTACGTATGGAAACCTACGTATCCTATCGAGTGGGGAAAATTCCTTAGACGATATGTCTAAATCTTGAAAATCTCATCAAGGTTTTAATTCTAATAGCCTTTAGGGAAGTGTGTGACTTATTAACACCTGTATTTTGGATTTCCTTGCAAAAGGCCCTCGGGCTAAGGCAAGCATTTTGTATAAATCTTATTACGAGACCTATTATGCTTACCTGGGGATTTCTGGGATGAGTGCTAAATTAGGGTCAACATACACATCTTCCTCGAGGTAAATGGGATTAAGTCACCTCGACGTGTCCATGTTCCCATTGGCTATTGTAACACCCGAAATTTTGTTAAAATAAAAGTGAAATACAAGTATCTTTCAAAAAGGAAAAGTATCACAAGTGAAGGGGGCCAAAGTGTAAATTAGTACAAAAAGTCAAATAACATAATATATATGGGTATGGTCACCCATATCGATTTTTTCCACCCGCTTTCAGTCGACAAAAGAAGGAAGGAGAGAAAACCCTGAAATCCCCTCGGTTTGAAGAAAAGAAGAAGCTGAAATCCTTATTGGTAAGTGTTTTCTTGTGTTTTTGCCCCGGTTTTGTGGAGTGTTCTACTCTAGGATCGATAATTATGTGTTTGGTTAGTGTGTGTGTGTTCATTAGGTGCTTAAACTCTCGGTAACTTCAAGTTTGGAGAAGTTTTACTTGAAGACTACATTAGGTGAGTTCTAGACCCCGTATTTCACTTGTTTTATAAACTTTTGGGGCTGCAAATACATGTAAAAATGTTTTACACTGATAATGAATGTTGCCCGTATGTGCATGCGTATGTATGTTAGTGATTATGTGTATTTATGTTAAGTTGAAGTTTGGGAATGGTTAAATTGAGCTTAGAATAGTTTTACAACGTAGCTTGGGACTGAAAACATGTTAGAAACATGCAAGGGGGTGTTCATGCGCCCAAACAGGGCCCATGCGCCTAGAATTATGCCTTAGAAAAGATTTAAGTAGGGCCATGTGCCCAAACAGTCCCCATGCGCCTGATATAATGACTTAGAAATCTAAATATGGGTTGATGCGCCTGAACAGTACCCTCATGCGCCTAGAAATGCCTTAGAAATTCTAAGTGGAAGTTGATGTGCCTGAACAGTACCCATGCGCCTAGAATCAGGCTGAAATGACTAAGTGTCCCATGCGCCTGAAATCCCAT
>BJCO01808204.1:0-27514 GCA_018326465.1 Flaveria floridana
AAGTATGGGGAGAGGGTAAGGGCTGCCCTCTCCCTTAAATACCCCTCGTCCAATCGCCCGAGCTTCATGCGATTGGACCTTCAGTCGCCCAAGCTCTATGCGATTGAACTTTCCAGTCGTACGATTGAGCTCCAGTCGTGCGATTGAGCTTCAATCGCATGACTCCCATGCGATTGGACGCTCCAGTCGCATGACACTCCAAATTTAAAATTTCCGGGCGTTACAGTATAAAATATTTTGACACTTTTAAAACTAGAACTCACTCAGCAACACTGACTTTTATGCATTTTTAGTTGGCATGTAAAAGTTGCTGAGGATGGCATGCAGTGAGGCTACTTGGCAGGGCAAGACTGGCATTCATTCATGCATGTTATTATTGTTATTTTGTAATGCAATCAATGAAAGTTTCTTTTGTAGTTTAACAGTGTTGTATTGCATAACAACAATAATTATTAATAAAATGAATGGTTTTTGTTAATGACTTCCGCTGTGATATTTTATGAAATGCATAATAATATGTATGTTTAGTGCTATGAATGACCAACTGTGAGGTGCCCGGGAACGGGGCCTTACAAGTTGGTATCAGAGCTAAAGTTTAAGCGAATTGGGTAAATATTTTCAAAACCTAATCTTAAACTGAGAATGGGACTAAAGGAAATGGATTCCAGCCCGAGTAGCTACATGCCATTAGGTAATTCTTTTCTTGAAGTTAATTAGTATTATGTGTGTATGCTATTTGATTTATGTATCCCTAGTAGATTTAGATACTAATGTAGTCATGATAGGAAATGCTTAGGGTGTGAAGAGTAAAGTAAGTGACTAATCACAACGAGCCATTGTAATTAGGGACTTGCTATACTTAACAAAAACTGAGCTATTCCTTGAATTACCGTGTTAGTGTTTGAATCTTATAGTGAGTAGAGAATGGCTGGAGGTAGATCATCTAAGGCCTCTAAGGGTGGAGCACAGGGAGGACGTGGTGCTGAACCGTGTGTCACTAGGAACCAGGCTTGGACTACTGAGTGGACCCGGGAAGAGCCCGAGGTGCATCACCAAGAAGGTGGTGATGCGAGTGCAAATCTAAAGGCCTTGGTAAAAGAGGCAGTAGTAGAGGAGGTGCATCAAGTCATGCAGATGATTCTGCCGTCTGTAGTGACTGAAGTGATCAAACGTGTAGGAGAGGACGAGAAGAAAGATAGGAGAAGAACCATAGGAAGGGAAGAGAGGTAATGATCAGAGACCAAGACGATTGTCTCGGGTGAGGAGGAGGAAGAGGAAGAAGTGCAGGAAACTGCACGTGGTTGCAAATATAGGGCATTTCAGAGGTGCAAGCCCCCAACATTCAATGAGAATAGCACTGCTGCTGCTGGTCACCGATAGGTGAGGCAGATGGAGGCGGTACTTGTTATCAGCGAGTGCCGAGAAAACCAGAAGGTGAAGTTTGCTACCCACTAGTTTGTGGACATGGCCTTATGCTGGTGGGACAATATTGTCCAGGCCGAGGGTAGTAGAGCCATTAGGAAGATGAGGTGGCCAGAGTTGAAGAAGCTGGTGATTGAGGAATTTTGTCCTTATTAGGAACTCGACAAGATAGACAGAGAGTTCCTGCAGCTGGAGGCTGGTACCATGACACACTAGCAATACACCACCAAGTTTAATGAGATGGCAAGGTTGGTGCCGGATCAGGCGACGCCGGTGTCGAGGAAGATCAAGAAGTACATTGAGGGATTGCCAGCTAACATTCGCAGGCATTTGATAGCTGCCCGACCGAGTACCTTTTGATCGGTGGTAGACTTGGCGGGTAGGTAGTATGATGAGAGGGAAGTGGCAGTAGTTGAGGTGAAGAATACAGGTGTGGTGATAAAAGCTGGGGCAGGAAGAGGTTTGGACATGGTGGTTTCATTTCAAACAACAACAGGGGGAAAGTGGATGAGCGAAGGATGGCGTCCTCAAGTTTGGGGATAAAGAAGGGTGGTAAGTGTGGAAGAGAGCACGTTGGTGAGTGCCAGTGGGGGATGAATGTGTGCTTGAAGTGTGGGAAGCCCGGTCATGTGGCGAAGGTGTGTGGACTTATACGGTGTTATAACTGTAGTGAGGAAGGCCATGTGAGCAGGGACTGCAAGAAGCCACGGGCCGAAGGTTCAGGAACGAAGAAGAAGCCAGAGGAAGAAGGACAGAGGGCAACTGCTAGAGCCTTCATGATGACATGGGAGGAGGCCAGAGAAGATCTCGATGTCATGTGAGGTATGTTTCTAGTAAATCAAACTTGTGCCTCTGTGTTATTTGATTCTCGTGCTAGTAGGAGTTTTATTTCTACTTCTTTCTATGCTAAGTTGTCTATTAGTAGTAGAAGTATTGGTGAACCTTTTAACGTAGAAACTACTATTGGTATGTCCACTAGAATTACTGATGTGATAGAGGACTTTGCCATAGAATTAGAAGGTCATAGGTTTTCTGCTAAATTACATGTGATGCCCCTAGGCGGATTCGATGTAGTACTAGGGATGGATTGGTTAGTTACCTTGAGGCAAACATCGTGTGTCACAAGAAGATGATTCGATTAATTGTGCCTGATGGGAGTTCGGTGACAGTTTACGGGGATCGCGTCACTACGGTTCCAAGAGTGATTTCGATGGTGGTGGTGGAAAAGTGCATGAGACGTGGATGTACTGCCTATCTGGCATAAGTAAAGGATGTGGTATGTGACTTCTTGGACATGTTCCCGGAGGATTTGCCAGGAGTGCCACCGGATCGTGAGATTGAGTTTCAAATTGATCTGATACCCGGTGCTCAACCCCTTGCGAAAGCACCGTATCGATTAGCTCCTACCGAGATGAAGGAACTAATGGATCAATTACAGGAGTTGATGAATAAGGGGTTTATCCAACCAAGCATATCTCCTTTGGGTGCTCCGATATTGTTTGTAAAGAAGAAGGACGGTAGTATGCGGATGTGCGTCGACTATCGAGAGCTTAATAAGCTGACGGTGAAGAATCGGTATCCGCTACCGAGGATTGATGATTTGTTTGACCAGCTCCAAGTTGCTAGTTGGTTCTCGTGGATAGATCTTTGATCTTGTTACCATCAATTGAAGGTAAAGGTGCATGACATTCCTAAGATAGATTTTCGGACACGTTATGGACACTACGAGTTTCTCGTTATGTCTTTCGGTTTGACTAACGCGCCAGCTGCCTTTATGGATTTAATGAACCGAGTGTGTCGGACAATGTTAGATAAATCAGTGATTGTGTTTATTGATGATATCCTGGTTTATTCGAGAAGTGAGGAAGAACATGCTAGCGACATACGTGAGGTCTTGGAGACACTTAGAAGAGAGAAGTTATATGCTAAATTCTCTAAGGGTGCTTTTTGGTTGCGCAAGGTGCAATTTTTTGGTCACGTGGTGAATGCTGAAGGAATTACGATGGACCTAGCAAAGGTTGAGGCGGTGATGCAATGGAAGTCTCCAAAGACGCCATCCGAGATACATAATTTCTTGGGTTTGGCGGGTTATTACAGAAGGTTTATCCAGGAATTTTCTAAGATAGCTTCACCTTTGATTAAGTTGACTCGCAAGGATGTGAAGTTTGAATGGGGTCGGAGACAGGAGGATGCTTTTGAGGAGTTAAAGACGAGATTGACTCAGGCTTCTGTTTTAACATTACCTGAAGAGAGTGAGGACTTAGTGGTATATCTGGATGCTTCTTATTCGGGATTAGGTTGTGTGTTAATGCAATGTAGAAGAGTAATAGCCTACGCATCCCGATAGCTAAAATCCCATGAAGTCAATTATCCCACCCATGATTTGGACTTAGCGGTTGTGGTCTTCGCGTTGAAGATTTGGAGGCACTACCCGTACAGGACGAAGTGCATAATCTTCACGGATAACAAGAGCTTGAAGTACTTCTTCGAGCAAAAGTATCTCAACATGAGACAGAGGAGATGGATAGAGCATATCAAGGATTATGATTGTGAGATCCATTACCATCCGGGTAAGGCCAACGTCATGGCTGATGCCCTTTGCCAAAAGGAGAGACCTGAGACAATTCGAGTGAAACCTTATCAGTTGGTTATGACCGCTGATGTGATGACCCAAGTGAAAGGCTTTCAAGAGGAGGCGTTGAAAGAGGATCGCCTAAATTCCGAACGAATGAGAGCTCTAGTCGCAGAATTGGGTGAAAACACTCTCGGTGTTAGGACCCGAAACTGACAGATATGGATCCCTCATTATGGAGATCTACGAGGGTGGATTATGGATGAAGCTTATAAGACTCGATACTCGATTCATCCCGGTTCCACGAAGATGTATCAGGATATGAAGAAAGACTATTAGTGGCCGGGTATGAAGCACAATGTAGTAGAGTACGTGAGCAAGTGCCTTACTTGTTTACAAGTGAAGGCAGAACATTTAGAAGCCATACGGGAAGATCCAACAGTTGGATACACCCGAGTGGAAGTGGGAGCACAACACCATGGATTTTATTACTAAGCTACCTCATACGGCGAGGGGGTGCGATACCATATGGGTGATTATTGATCGATTGACAAAGAGTGCTCACTTCCTACCGATCCGTGAGATGTATTCTTCTAAGAGATTAGCAGATCTGTTCATTAAAGAGATTGTAGCTCATTACGGTGTGCTGGTGTCTATAGTGTCAGATCGTGACACTTGTTTTACATCCAAGTTTTGGAAGAGATCCCATGATGCAATGGGGACGAGGTTGCACATTAGCATAACTTATCATTATCAGACGGATGGCTAGTCTGAGAGGATAATCAAGATACTGGAGGATATGCTCCGAGCATGCGTGATCGATTTTGGAGGAAGTTGGGACACTTACCTTTAGCTGAATTCTCATACAATAACAGTTATCATGCCAGCATTGGTATGCTACCTTACGAGATGCTATATGGTAGGAGGTGTAGAACACCCGTATGTTGGGGTGATATTTGACAGAAAGAGTTGGGAAGCCTTAAAGCGATTGAGGCTACCACTGCGAAGTTAGAAAAGATCAAGGCCTTCATGAAAAGGGGCTAAAGATAGACAAAAGTCATACGCCGAAGAGGCGTAGACCGATCAAATTCAAGGTGGGCGACCGAGTTATGTTGAAGGTCTTACCTTGGAAGGGAACCATTCAGTTTAGGAAGCGAGATAAGCTAAGTCAAAGGTATATAGGACCTTTCTGAATCATCGCACGAGTAGGAGAGATGGCCAATTCATTAGAATTGCCAGACGAGTTAAGTGGAATCCATCTGACATTCCATGTATCTCATTTGAAAAAGTGCTTAGCCAATGAAGATATTATTATAGCACTGGATGATATCGAAGTGGATGCACGGCTCAATTATGGAGAGCAGCCAATGGTAATCATTGATCGGAAGGAGAAGAGATTGAGGAATAAAGTGGTTCCACTTGTACGAGTACAACGGAAGCACAGAAAGGGTTCTGAGTCTACGTGGGAGACTGAAGAAGAAATGAGACAGCATTACCCACAGTTATTCGAAGAGTGATAAGTTTCGGGGTCAAAACCTCTTCAAGGGGGGTGGACTTGTAACACCCGAAATTTCTAGTTAGGCAAAAGAAAAGAAAAATAATAAGAAAAGAAAAGGAAAGTATCTTGAAAGAAAATGAGAAAGAACAAAAATGGAGGGGGCTTTGTGTAAAAGTACAAAAAGTCAAATATCTTTTACATATAGGGATGGCTGCCCATGCCACCTTTTACAACTACTCTCTATCAACCAAAAAGAAAAGAAAGAAGAGTAGAAGAGAAGGGTTTTCGGATTCTAGAGAGAGAAAGTGGTTGAAATCGAAATTGGTAAGCATTTTATGAGTTTTTGGTTCGGTTTTATAGATTTCTTGGCCATGTAACTGAATTATACGTGTTCTTATGTTTATATGTGCTTGGTTAGATGTCTTAACATGTCTAGGTGTTAAGAAAATCTTTGAAAGTTCGAGTTCAAAGAGTTTGAGACTTTTAAGCAGCTAAGGTGAGTTTCTAGACCCCATGTTTTACTTGTTTTACAACTTTTTAGGGCTGAAAAGGCATTAAAAATGGTTTTATTGTTATATTGTATGTGCACCCGTATGTTTTATGCTTATAGTTGATATTCTATGGTTGTAAATGCTTGATTGAGGTCTATAATGGGTGCAACAAGTTTAGAACAGGTTATAGTGATGTTTGGGACTGGAAAACAACTTAGCAACGTGTAAGTAAGTGCACATGCGCCCAAACAATACCCCATGCCCCTAGTATTGATTTAGAAAAGTTTGAAGTAAGGTGATGCGCCCAAACAGGGCCCATGCGCCTAAGAAATTGCCTTAGAAACAATAAGTATAGGCTCATACGCCCAAATAGTACCCCATACACCCAAATAAAGCCTTAGAATTTCTAAGTGTAAGTTCATGCGCCTGACCAGTAGTTCATGCGCCTGAGTTTTTGGGCTGATGTCTCACACTCATTTAGTGAGGAGTGATTGAATGAATGAGTTACAACATCAATGGTTTTTTAGCTGTGAAGCAACATTAATAGTTGCCTGTTCCTCCTAATTACTATTTTCATCAGCTTGGTGTTAAGAGTTAGAGTTGTCAGCTGATGAGTTTTGAAGCTCAGCTGACTGACAACTTATTGAAGCTCCACTATTTCTGGTGATATTCAAGCTTTCAGGTCTTTTAGTAGTAGGAGCTTGCTTTTCATGTCTTCATGGAGAAATTAGAATATGTCTGCACAACTTAAACAGTTGATCATCTGAGGAGTCAATTTGAGTTCATGTTCCAGCTGATACATTCTCACAAGATGGTTTAGAATAGTTGGGAAACAATTCTAAGTCAAAGATATGGTCAGGGCCACTACCTTTAACACAAGGAGTGTGCTCATTTACAACAATGTTGGATGATCTCTCAAATTGTTGATTCTTAATATTGTATACTCTATAGGCTATAGAGCTTGAGGAATACCCAACAAAAATAGCATCATTCAACTTTTTAGTAAATTTTGCTAAATTGTCCTTTGTGTTAAGTATGGTACACTTGCTGCCAAAGGACCTTAGAAATCCAATAAACAAGGGCCTTTTGTTCCATAGCTTATACGGGGTTTTTCCATGGGGCTTAACAACGAGAACCCTGTAATGCATATAGCATGTAGTGCTGACTGCCTTTGCCCAAAAAGTTAGAGGCAGCTTTGAATCAGCTAACATGGTTCTTTTAGCCTCAATAAGTGTCCCGTTCCTACTCTCAGCAACACTATTCTTTGAGAAGTTCTAGGATCGCTGTATTGTCTGGTAATCCCTTTTGAGTTACAGAATAAGTCAAGAACTTGATTCTTAAACTCTGTCCCTTGATCACTTCTAATTGTTTTTACCTTGTGATCAATTTAATTTTCTATTTTAACAATAAAAGATTTTAATGTTTTAGCAGTTTCATCCTTAGTTTTTAAAAGGAAAACCCATATGAATCTTGTAAAATCATCAACTATCACAAGGCAATATGATTTCCTTCCAATGCTCATTATACTTGTTGGACCAAATAGATCCATGTTAAATAAGTGTAATGGAGTGGTGATGGAATTAACTTCTTTAGATTTATGGGATGCATTGTGTTGCTTTCCTTTAAGACAAGCAACACAGTTGTCTTTATAGAAAAACTCCTTTTTAGGCATTCCATGTACCAAGTTATTTTTAACCAGCTTATTCATGGTTTTGAAATTAACATGACACATTCTTTTATGCCAAAGAGTTAACTCATCGCTATTTGCTTTAGAAAGAAAGCATGAGACTTCACCTAGAGGGGAAGCTACATATCCCCTCCCCTGGGAGCTCTAATAAGTACTAATTCTTGTGGAATTATCATCCCAGATTTGAAGATAATGCACTCATGTTCTGTGAAAAGCATTTGGTGCTTTTGATCACAAAACCGAGAAACACTCAAAAAATTGTGTTCAAGCTGTTTAACAAAGTATACTTTGTCCACTTATAACTTACCATTGGATACACTAGCTCTACCAGAAATGTATCCTCTAGCTTCACCTCCAAATTGAAAAGGGCCTCCATCAAAATGTTATAATTGTTGAAGGAGAGATCAGTTCCCTGTCATGTTCCTGGAGCATCCACTATCCAAAATCCAAATATTTCAATTCTTCTCATGCAGATGTTCCTGCACACAAGGTGAAATGATTAGTTACTATTAGAAGGCCAGGCCTTATTTGTCTTGGGCTCTTCCAATGTAGATGACATAATTGAACAAAAATGTATGCATGGGGTTTCAACTATGGTTTGTGAAGAAGAGGTTTGGGCTGCAGCATCTTGTCTACTCTTCCATTCCATCCCATGGTTGATCAGTGTATATGTAATAGCTTATATTATGACGAAGAGGTTTATGAAGATCAAGTATAGTTTGGACTCACCTTAGTAGTTAGTTTATTTTGCTTTGTTTGTAATAGGATCTTTGTTAGTTTGTTTTATATATGTAATTTGTAGCTAGTTTGTGTTTTGTAGTAATTCACAATGACACAACGAAACTATGAGCGAAACTATAGTTTCGCAGCTGGCTCAGGTCACCCGGTGAAACTATGTTTCACAGCCGGGTAAATCTAAGCTGTGGTCAGGGTATTTTCGCTATCCAGCGAAACTGCCAGTGAATATAGACATTGCCTATATATTGTAATGATCAAACTTTCTGTGCAAGTTTTGCACAACCCTAATAAGACAATATTCGTTTTGCATTACTGTTCTAAGTGTGTATTTGGCTGGAATCATCATTTACTTTATCATTGAGCCTTGTTCTTTGCATTTTGATTCAAGTTTGGATAAAATGGTTATATTTTGAAACTCTTTCTATAGATTGTTGTTTTGATAATCATTTCAGTGTATTTTTCTTATGAGTTCTTATCATTAGCACTGTTCATCGATCATTAATGGACCAGCAATATGGTATCAAAGCCTTAGTGCTCTTGATTTGTTGACTTATTGGGGTTTTAGAAAGTTTTTTTAAATCACTGTTTCATTCACTTTAGATTATTAGAGAGTTTTTTAGCTTCAAAATCTTTTGAAAAATACTTGGTTTAAGCATAGGAAGCTATCCTAATCATCCAATCATCAATTCATAGTGATCTAGGTGATTTTTGGCTGATTCTCTATTCGAACAGGGTCTCGGTTGCTTCCAGCGAATTTATCAATTCTTTCAGCGAATCTAGCACAGTTCCAGTGAAACTACCAATTCTGTGATTTACTGAATTTTTCTTGGATCTAGTGAAACTACATATTTTGAACAAAATTTCACTTTACTTGACCAAGAAAACAAGCGAAAAAGCTGGCGAAATTGTCATTAGAACAAAAGTTCTACTAGTTTTAGCGAAATAGTGAGGGAAACTAGAATTTTTATAGCACTATTTAAGCGAAACTGCTGCCCATATATCGACCGAAACGACGGGCGAATTTGCCAGTGAATTTATAGTATTTCAGCCTTGTGTCATTGAGTGAACTTATCAGTGTATCTGAGGAACTTTCAATGAATTTATCAGCGAATCTACTGAATTTCAGTGATTTTATAAAGTATTTTAAAAATGACATCAACCAATATTACCATTTCTGATTTGGACAGTGTTGCACCAAACAGGCCACCGAGGCTTATAAACGAAAACAATTTTGAGGATTGGAAGCGATGCTTGAAGGCCTTCTTCTACTACACAGACCAGAATTAATGGGAGTCAATAGTAAATGGTCCACATACTCCAACTGTTACTGTTGGTCAAGTAACTTCTCCAAATACTGATTCATGAACCTTTACGGAAAAGGATCTCAAGTTAATCGACCGTGCTCAGAAAGCTTTTGGGGCTTTAACCTTATGCTTATCACAAGACATATACAACTGTTTTGCTGAGGAAAAAAATGCAAAATCATGAGCAAGTGACTAAGCTCTTAGACTCTCTTCCACCCAAATGGAGCTTACAAGTCCGGATGTTGAAGCAGGAGAGAAAGTTTTGCTGATTACAAGTTCATGGACATAATCAACAAACTAAAATCTTTTGACTTGGATTTAAAAAAAGGGAATATAATCAATCCTTGGTGCCAGCCACAGTATATCCACAAAACGCTGCATTGATCTCATCCACTACAAACTCGACTATGTATGGTGTAGCTTATGATGGATCTATAGAACTCGGTGTTTCAGACAAGGCAAGTGGTGGATCCATAAGTTTCAGTTCAAGCTCAAAGACATCCATCACTGCTCAAATTCCTTCTGATACCATGGCTACACAGTTATGAAGCTTTAGTTGCGGGGGAGCTCAAAATTAAGGGGATGACTGTCGAGGACATGTATCAGGTGGATCCGGATGATCTGGAAGAAACTGATATTCAATGGCAAATGGCAATGCTCACGCTGCGTGTAAGGAGATTTATGGGGCGAACTGGAAGGAGAAACTTTGACAATCAATACCAAAATTCTAAACTTGGTTTTGATAAGTCAAAATTAATATGTTTCAATTGCAAACAGTTGGAGCATTTTAAAAGAGAATGTCCATCTCCAATCGTCACTGAATCGGAAAAGTCTGGAACTTTAAAGCTTATCCTGATTAGTGCCAAGGAAGAAGCCAAGAAAAAGAAAGAAACAACATTGATTTCATACTTCGACCGGAGTGCAGAGATTAAAGAAACTGAGGAAGAAATCAATCATGCGTTAGTGGCTAAAGTGGAGATTAGTGATGAGGAGTTAGTAGAGGAGTTTGATCCTTTTAGAGAATTTAATAATGCGAGCATGGGAGAAGCTTGTGATGAGAGTGTTAAGTAGTAGGGTCAGGATGAAGAAATGAAGGTTAAGAAAGTCAATGAAAAGGAGGTTGATGAAGCTGATGAATACAGAAAGCAAGAACAGGTTTACAAAAGGAAGAAGGAAGAAAGTGAAGTTAAGAACGGAAGCAAGAAAGCAGTGGAATAGGAGGAGGAAGAAAAGAAGAAGAATACCCCAGTTTGTCAGTGCGAAAAGGCCCTAGCTACCGAAAAAGTGGTTATGGGCCTTCCTTATAAGGTAATTCAAGATATGCGTTCTGCTCCATGCAAAATTAGATTATTTGGAGTTTATAAAGCTGATAGGTTGTTATTATAAAATTAAAATGAATTAAAACAAATAAATAAGGAACTTAAAACGCATGAGTCTAAATATTTTATCAAATTAAATGAAGCTTTAAAAGAAAATGAGCATTAAAAATGAAATCTTTTGGAAAGAAATGTCAAAATAAATTCTTTAACTGAATGTGTAGCACTGGCTGAGTTTGAAACCAGCAAATTAAAAACCAAGCTTGAAAAATGGACAATTTCTGGGATGAAACATGAGGATCTTTGCAAGAAGCAACGGGGGGCTAGAATTGAGACAGGGTTGGGATGTTATGAAACCACTCATGTTTATCCTCCTCCAAGCACTTATTGTTATTCATCTATGCCTATACCTCATCCAACAAATGAATTGATTTAGAATGATACTAACAGTTTGTATGAAGGTTTAGAAGGAGTGAATCATAAGGAGATTCGAGAGGATTATGGTTATGGTAGCAGTAGTGGCTTGAGTAGATCTAGTTATAGTTTTTATGATTCCAAAAAGGCTTTGAAAGACACTAGCTTAAGCAGTTTTGTATCCTAACAGTCAGTTTCAGACAATGGCTTATGTGGTTCTAGTTTTTGTCCATCTCATTCATCGTCAGATGTTTCTAAATCAAATACCAATGTTATGAATGCTTGTGTTAATGAAAATGATGCATGTTCAAATAAAGCTTCAATCAGACTTACAGACTCAAATTGTTTTAAAAAGTTCCTCTCTCATCCTATTCCATCATTCACCCCAATTTGGATTTCTAAACTAAAAGAAACAAAAACGTATTCCTCAGAGGTTAAAATTATTAATGTAAACGGATCCGAATCTATCAAAATTAAGGTCTCGAAAGAATATTTAAAAGAATCATTTGATACGTGCAGCAATTCTAATCACATGTGACTAAATCAGAGGAAGATAGAGTTGTTGATCAAACTCCCGTTTCAAACTGTAAAAAGAAAGGTTTGAAGTCCAATTGCTTTAAATGTGAGAAGGATGATCATGTAATTTAACAATGTCCAAAATACGTTAATAGAAATGTACATAATAGTTCTTAGGGAAGTAGATTAAATCAATTTGTAAATAATTTCTTTTGTAAATAATTTCTTTTGTAAAAATTCTTATGCTTTAAAACCCAAGTTTATCAAAACTTGGGTCCCTATTTCTAAAGCCTAACAATCCTTTTATTCTAATGCCAGGATCATTCAAGAAAAGCTATCAATAGCTTATGGCATATTGATAGCGGATGTTCTAGGAATATGACCTTCTCACCAATTATACGATAATAAATGGAGGATATGTTGAATTTGCTGGAGACAAGAAAGGTGGAAAGATGATTGGTCAAGGAGAAGTCGCAAATGGTTGATTGACTCTTGAGAAAGTGAACTATGTCCTAAAACTGGCATTCAACTTGTTGAGTGTATCACAGATATGTAATAAAGACATTCCAATATTGTTTATGTCAAATGAATGCTTATTCTTGAAACCTGAGATCACTGTTCTAGAGGAATTAGTAATCATGTGAGCTCCAAGAAGGAATTATACATACTTGCAAATGTGGGATTAACAGAATCCACCTCTACTGTGACATGTCTCCTGTCAAAGGCTTTATCATCCGAATCCTTCTTGTTGCATAGACGATTAGGACATGTTAATTTTAAAAACATAAATAAGTTGGTTAAGAACAATCTTGTCAGGGGGCTACCACTTTAGGATTTTTCAGTGGTAGAAAAATGCATGGCTTGTGTTCAAGGAAAGCAACACAAAAGGCCACACAAGCTTAAGCTTGAAATACAATTTAAACCCCCTTGAATTGTTGCATACTAACTTATTTGGTCTTATTAGTGTTAAATCTATTGCTAAGAAATCTTACTGTTTGGTTGTTACAGATGATTATCCAAGACATTCTTAGGTAAGATTTCTAGCAAATAAAGGTGACACCGCAGAAGAGTTGCAGAAGTTGATCCTGCCAATTGAGACCATCAACAAACGGAAGGTTATGGCCATCAGAAGCGACAATGGAACCGAATTCAGAAACCACATCTTTGACTCATTTTGTGCAAGCTAGGGAATTATCAGACAGTTTAGTGCTGACAGGACACCTCAACAAAACAATATTGCTGAAAGAAAATCAGACGCTTATCAAAGCAGCAAGAACTATGCTGATTGAGTCAAAGCTTCCAATTATTTTCTAGGAAGAAGCAGTTAATTGTGCATCCTATGTACTGAACAGAGTGCTTATCGTAAAAGACAATATGAAATGCCGTATGAGCTTCTTTATAAACGAAAACCCTTGATTGACTTCTTCTGTCCATTTGGTTGCTCATGTACTTTGCTAAATACGCAAGCTCAGAAGTCACAGTTTGGTGCTGTTTTTGACGAATGTTTCATTATTGGCTACTCTTCCTCACAAAAGGCGTATCGGGTGTACAATAAAAGAACGCGTATTACGTAGGAATCCTTCTATGTTGATTGGCAAGAGTCAAATTCACCAAACATTGGGTCGGACCTAGAATGGTTTTATGACTCTAACACTGTCTTCAAATCTTTCAATATTCCAATCTTTTATGATGATGTTGTTCCTCAAACTAGTGTGCAAATCATTCCTCCACTAGATTGACAACAACAACCACAACCACCTCTACAACCAGAACCTCACCTATAACCACCGATTAACCCTCCACCTGCACCTCCATTTGATATTCCACCCACACCTCCACCACAACCGACTCCTAAATCATAACCATCTTCCCTTTCACAATCATCCCAAACTGAATCATCATCTTATTCAAACACAGTAACCTTTAACACCAATTTCAAAACCCTAAAAGACCACCCATACGATTACATCATTGGTTCTATTACTGATGGTGTGAGGACACAGATCAATCTAGATTGATAAATGAATGTATCTATGCATGTTTCTTATCTCAAATAGTACCCAAGAATGTCACAACAGCACTTTAGGACCCATGTTGGGTCGAATATATGCAAATGGAGCTTCAGCAATTCAGGAAACTGAAGGTTTGGCAGCTAGTCGATATTCCTCCAAATAAGTTTCCCATCGGTACCAAATGGGTCTACCGGAACAAACCAGATGATCAAGGAATTATAATCAGGAACAAATCTAGGCTGGTTGTTCAAGGATTTGCTCAAGAGGAGGGAATTGATTACACTAAAGTGTTTGCTACGGTTTCTCGTATAGAAGCCATCAGAATCTTTCTTGTTAATGCAACTCATAAGCACTTTAAGGTCTTTCAAATGTACGTGAAGTGTGCATTTCTATATAGGAACATTGATGAGGAGATATATGTCTGTCAGCCTCCAGGTTTCGAGGATCCAGATTTACTAGATAAAGTGTATAAGCTTGATAAATCCTTATATGGACTACATCAAGCACCTCGCATCTGGTATGAAACTTGACACAAAATCTGCTCAGCAAAGGCTTCTCTTATGGCATTATAGATATGACACTATTCAAGAAAGAAGTTGATGGTGAAATGCTGATTGTTCAAGTGTATGTTGATGACATCATTTTCGGGTCAACAAATGAGAAATTGTGTAGAGAGTTTGAAGAAGTGATGAAGGATCGCTTTGAAATGAGCATGATGGGGGAGTTATGATTTTTTCATGAGATTGTAGGTTGAACAAAAGCCTAATGACATTCTTATTCATCAAGAAAAGTATGTTTTGGAGATTCTTAAAATATTCAAGATGGATGATGCTTCTCCTGAACTCACCCCGTTCACTGCTCAAACATGCTTAACTCCAGATGATAATGGGAAACCCGTAAATGCTCATCGTTATTGCTCTATGATCGGGTCTCTCATGTATCTCACTACTAGTCACCCTGATATTACATTCGCTTTGTGTTATTGTGCCCGGTTTCAAGCTAACCCGAAGGAATCTCATGAAAAGGCTGTAAAACGAATGTTGCAATATCTCAAGGGTTCCTCTCGTGTGGGTCTTTGGTATCGAAAGGGAGGAAATTTTGATTTACATTCCTATTCTGACAGTGATCATGGGGTTGTAAGATCCATCGAAAATCAGTTAGTGACGGATGTCAATATCTCGGGGATTGTCTTTTTTCATGGGAAAGCAAGAAGCAGACAACTGTATCATTATCAATAGGAGAAGCTGAATACGTTATTGCATCAAGTTGCTGCTGCCAAGTGCTTTGGATCCAGCATCAAATGATGGATTATGGCATCAATTTCCTTCATACACCACTCTTTTGTGATAATGAAGCTGCTATTGGAATTGCCAAAAATCCAATTCATCACACTCGCATCAGCACATTGAAATAAGGATTCATGCAATCCAAGATGCATAGGAAAAGGGTTTCATAGATATTATTCCAATTGACACTAAAAATTAAAGAGCAGATCTCAATATTTGGTTTAATATCTTTTTCAAAAACTCCTTTCGTAATAAAATGTGAAAACAAATAACTTCTTTTTTTGGTTAAATGATCGGCTGAGACTGATTCGCTGAGTTCAAAAGGTCGCAGTTTCGTTTAGCGAAACTGCGATCTAGAACAGCGAATCTGTGTGAAAGTTTCGCTAGGAAGAGTTTAGCAAAACTGTAACATTGTGCTGTCCAAGCGCAATTGACAGTTTCGCTAGGAAGAGTTCAGCGAAACTATAGATTCGCTCGTTATTGAATTTTTTTCAAAGCTTATGCGAAACTATTAGTGAAATACAATTTTCCTTAGACGAAATTACAAAAATAATTGTCAGCGAAACTGATCAATAACTAGAACACATAATTCAATGCTTAAGACTCAGCAAATCTATGCCTAAGTATCAGTGAATCTATGTTTTGGCGGCAGCGAAACTAACAATTTCACCCAGTGAAATTATAGTTTTGCCACCAGCGAAACTAGCCAAAGCATAATCTTTTTTGTTGTTATGTATAATTTAATTTGTCTATTAATGTATATATATTAATAACTAATCTACTTCTATGTCCATTTCAGTAAATATGGCTAACTTGAAGTCCGATGACAAGTTCAACATCGTGGCATTACTGGATGACGGGAATCCAAAAGCAGTAGGCTTTAGAGACTGCATTAGAAGGCTAAGGCAATCTCCTATATGCTATGCCATCTCACATATTCCTACTATCTATGATCTACATGTGAGAGATTTCTGGAGATCTGTAGAGTATAACATAGGATTGGTGCCAAACCGTATAGTTGCTAGAATTGATGGTCATGAATTGTTATCACAGTGGAAACCATAGCCAGAGTACAACGATTGGAAGATGACTATGGGACAGAAGTTGTGTTGTCTGATGCATAAGTTCTAGTGGCATTTAGGAGTGTAGGGTATGAAGGGCCACCCTTTGGATCTAAGAAAGAAATCAAGAAATCTCTTCCGTCAAAGGAATGGAGATATATTGCCACATCTTTATTATGTGTCTGGATCATAGGAAGGGAGGATCAGACAGGCTGAATATTCACTGGGCCAGGGCCATGATCATTTTCTGCAGAGGTCGAAAGGCCAATATAGCAAAACTGATATTTGACTGCATGACTGAGAACATAATGGCCGTAAAGAAAGATAAATGGTTGCTATACCTATGGTTTGTCCAGATGTTGATGGATGATCTGATTCCTGATGTGCCAAGACATGGAGAAATCAAGAGACTGGCACAGATGAACACAAGGATATCTGTCGACTACTCAGCTGTTAGACATGATTTTAGTAGCAAGATAACTCATTTATGGGAGAACATGTATCTAGCAGAGAGATGGAATTATATTAGAAGATTGATTGAGAATGAAAATTAAACTACTGAGGAAAAAAAGGAGAAACGACAAGAGGTATGCCAAAGAAAAGGAATAAGATTTGGATGTTAAGATTGATGAAGTTGAGGAAGAGAATAGGAAACAAAGAGAGAGGAGGTTGAAAAAGAAAGCTGATCAGGGAGAAGCTGTAAATGTTACTGAGAGAAGAACAAAGCACAAGCAGCAAACTTTCTTTGAAAATCCAAATAGAACACATGCAAGGTCGAAGCTGGACCAAGATGTTATTCGAAATGTTAATGCATGTTTGGAAAATGAGTTAAGCATGATGAAAACAAAGCTGGTTAATCAGAAGCTAAGAGAAAAAGAAAAGGATGTGGTTATGGAAGGGATGAAATCCATACTGTTAGATCAATAAACACTGATCAAGCAATTGTTGACTAAGGTGAATGAGTTGAAAGCATCTGCCAGCCTGCCTAATCAGATGGCTTAGGGGGAGCTTAATGATCTAACTGATACATCCAAGTATTCATTCCTAAGAGTAGGAGGTTCATCAAGGACAGGAGAGGGCACAAGTGGTGCTAGTGATAAAGATGCTGAGGTTGGGGGAGACAATGCAGGATGAAGTGGTGTAGGAGGTTCCTTAGAGGCAACTAAGGGTGATAAAGATGCTGGTGCAAAAAAATATAAAGGAGAGGAGGTTGTGATTGAGGAGGCTGGATTTATTGATTTGAGACATGACATAGACACTGATCTGACTGGAGAAGAAGTAATAGTTGGTAAAGAAGAGGGAACCAAATAGAAAGAGGCTGAGATGAGATTAGAGGATGAAGCTCAGGAGGAGGATGAACAGCTGGTTGATTATGACTCTGAGCTTGAAATTTACGAGGTTGATGCATGTCCAACAACTTACGTGGCTCAGAGAGGGTCTGATAAGGGAAATGTGATAGAGATTGCCCAAGAAGATTGGTTTGCTAAGGAAAAGGAGCCAGAAGAAATAACTCCTTTGTTACAAAATATTCAAGAACCAAGCAAGAAGGAGGTAGACAAAAAGATAATCCGCTGGAAGTACAATGCCAAACTCAAGTTATTTATAATCAAGAGACGAGGAGGAAAGATTTACTACCTAAACAATAGGAAGGCTTTTAAGACCTTGCTTAGGTGGGATCTAAGGAGGTTGGCTGAGATTCCTCTTATAGATGTTGATGTGAGTGAAAGGGTGATGTTGCTTGAGAAGGAAATTAAGAAGGGCCTCAATGATAACTTTGAAGCTTTTGGATATATGAACCCAGAGAGAAGGAGATCGAAGAAAGACTTGGATTGGGCCACTGGCAAGGGCAATATATTATTAAAGTTAAAGCCTCCCAAAACAGTGAAAAGATCTGAGTGCCCAATCCACTTCCCTCGATGCTACAAGACTTTGTCAAGTGGTTTTATGATAACAATATTGGGGAACCAGTGATTAGGTTAAAAGGTGAACAAGAGATAAAGTTATTTGATCCGATGGAAGTTTTTCTTTTTAGTGATGAAGATTTGAAGATATTATGTGAAAATCGCATAAAGGCTGGAGCTGAAACGAGAATACAAGCTAGCCTATTTATGAGGATGGTTAGCAAAGCCCGGGGAGTGAGGGAAGAAGTATGGGAGCTATCCCAAAAAGTTATACAAGCTGATGAAACTAGGATGGATATGCAGGATCTTACAAAATAATTACTTCAAGCAAGTGCACATGCAGAAGAAGAAAGAGAGGCTAGAGCTGAAGAGGAAGCAACAGAGAGGGCCAATGAGGATGAAGGTCAAGTAGAAGACCAGGCTGGGGCACAAGAGGAAAATCAAGCTGAAGATGGTGAGGTCCAACCTAGGGGGAGTGTTAAAGATCAAGTATAGGTTGGATTCACCTTAGTAGTTAGTTTATTTTGCTTTGTTTGTAATGGGATCTTTGTTAGTTTGCTTTACATATGCAATATGTAGTTAGTTTGTGTTTTGTAGTAATTTACAATGACCCAGCAAAACTACGAGCAAAACTATAGTTTCGCTCGTAGTCAACTGGCTCAAGTCACCCGGTAAAACTGTGTTTCGCAGCCGGGTGAATCTGAGCTGTGGTCAGGGCAGCTTCGCTATCCAGCAAAACTACTAGTGAATCTAGACACTGCCTATGTATTGTAATAATCAAACTTTTTGTGCAAGTTTTGCATAACCGTAATCAGATAATATTCATTTTGCATTATTGTTCTAAGTGTGTATTTGGCTGGAATCATCATTTACTTTATCATTGAGCCTTGTTCTTTGTGTTTTGATTCAAGTTTGGATAAAATGGTTATATTTTGAAACTCTTTCTATAGATTGTTGTTTAGATAATCATTTTAGTGGATTTTGATTGTGTTTTCTTATCATTAGCACTGTTCATCGATCATTAATGGACCAATAGTGTAGATGAGCTTGAAGAGGCTTGAGCAGCAGGACTTGCTTTCGAGGCTTCTTTATTCTCGGAAGAATTCATTATCACCTTTTCTTCCAAAGCAGTCTTATCATTAGCATTGTAGTTTGAGTGTTCATGTTTTAAAAAGGATACAATTTTCTCTAACTCATAAATTTTAAATTTATAGTCAGATTTTGCTCTTTTAAAATCAAATTTTAGTATGTTTAAGGACTCAATATCAAGCTTAATCTCCATGTTGTAGTCCTGATATATTTTAAACTTAGCTATACAGGATGGAGTACATAGATGTTCATATACCTTGATATCATCGGTTCCAGCCATGAGAGCTTGAGCAGCGGTGACATCTTGCACCATGAAGCTCCGATCAACCTTTTGAGCAACAGTTGTAGTTTGTTGTTCAGTTGGCTTGGTTACAGCTTTTGGGTTAGCATGATGTTAGGAGGCTTGAGCTTCTCTAGGATTAGATCAAGGAGCTTTGCATTCCCTTGCAAAATGACCAAGTTTTTATAGTTGTAACATTTGGCTTTTGACTTATCAAACCCAAACTTGCTGTTAGTTGGGTTCTGGGGGAATTGCCTTCCAGTTATTTTAAAGAACTTCTTTTCTCTGTAGGTTAAAAGAGCCATGTATTGGACAATGCCCATGTATTCTACATCGTCTGGGCTAAAACACTACAGGTCATCAAAATAGAATTGAAAATCACCGGAGTCTTCATTTCCTAAAACAAAGCACAACTATCCTGAAAAGGACTTTATTGATCTTGTTGAGACCTGGGTGTCTTAGGAAATGTGATGCAAGGCTAGAGGAGTATGATGGCTGTTAGTTGTAGTTCAGGTACATCAGGGGCTGGGGAGTTCTTTACCATTCTCCAACATATAGAGCATTGCTCATAGGAGGGTTTGAGCTTCTATTCATCTGGTGGCCCTTCTGAGTCTCCATTTCTATAACACCCGAAAATTTTTATAGACAAGAAAGAAATAATAAACACGAATAAAAAGGGGAAAATGCAGTTTAACCCAAGTTGAGGGGTTAAAAGTGTCAAAATGACAAAAAGAATAAAAGTTGGTGCATAAAGGAGATATGGCTGCCCATAATCTCTTACACACTTCATTTCATTCGATTTTAGAGAGAGAAAGAGCACAACTCGAGATTTTGAAGGAAGAACAAGAAGAAGAAGTCGGATTTGAGGTGCTAGATCTCACAGCCAATGGTCTTGAAGAAGGCATACTCGAAGCTGCATAAGGTGAGTTCTAGGAACCCTATTTTACACGCTTTTGAATGATTTTGGGGCTGGAACACATCTGAGAAACTGTTTTCGAGTTTTGGGTGTTTAACCCGTGTATGTATGTACATGTATGTGTAAGTGTATGGTTCATTCGGGGTTGTTATGCTTACTGGACATAAGGTTTCTAGGGCAAATTATGGATTTTCAGCATGTTTATCGAATAAGTACTGTTGATGTATGTTTTAGGAGTTTTCCTATGATATGTATGATGTCTAGTTTGTTCTAAGTGTGCAGTATGGTAGATCGGTGGCCAGGATGTGATTGGAAGGATGATTGGGATCTAAAATAGCACCAAGTTAAGTTGCAGGTTAAATTACTCAACCGCATTAACTAATGCGGATGGCCAATAAAATGCGGCTAAGGCATTTACTTAACCGCATTAACTAATGCGGATAGCCAACAGAATGGGGCTAAGGCATTTACTCAACCGCATTAACTAATGCGGATGGCTAAGGAAATACGGCTGAGGCATTTACTCAACCGCATTAAGTAATGCGGATAGCCAATAAAATGCAGTTAAGGCATTTACTCAACCGCATTAACTAATGCCGATGAGGAAGGAAATGCGGCTAAGGCAGTTACTCTTCCGCCTTAACTAATGCGGACAACCAAGGAATGCGGACAGAGCACTTGCTCACCCGCATTGGCTACACTTCATCCAGATTTGCTACAGTTCCTAATTCTTGGCCTTAGATTCATGTTACGCATGATGATGATAGTGTTGCATGTTTATGTATGATGTTAAGTATGATGTTGCCTTGATGAATTGCTGATGACTGATGACTTGTAAATGTCGAGGTTCCTTGTTTCGATACGTGTTTATCTTTCCGTCACTTTACGTGTTATGATTAACAAGTGAAACGAAAGTATTATGTAACGAAAAGCGGAAGATAATAAAAGAGGAACGTAATGAATTAATGCATGCATTAACGAATGAATGAATGATAGTAATAAAAGGATTGCAAGCAAATGTATGGAGGTGCACACCCAATGCAGGTGTTAGCTCAACGGTGTGCGGGTTAGCTACCCCGAAGGATGCACATTGGGGTCCAATCCTTGTGATTGACCATATGTATGGGATCCTTGCCTCTTTCCCTAGGTGACTGGATCAGCTTCATGTACAATGTTCATGGTTAATTACCACTGGTCAAGCACCAGCTTCGTGCACAATGTTCGGGGTATAGCGCATGGCATTGATCCAGAATGAAAGAGAAAAGATAAGTGGTGCATGTACTTGCCCTAGGTGACTGGATCAGCTCCGTGCACAATGTTCGTGGTTTATTACCATAGGTCCAGCACCAGCTTCGTGCACAA
The DNA here is from genome assembly GCA_018326465.1 of Flaveria floridana. Taxonomy (NCBI): domain Eukaryota; kingdom Viridiplantae; phylum Streptophyta; class Magnoliopsida; order Asterales; family Asteraceae; genus Flaveria; species Flaveria floridana. Next base: position 21,866 of record BJCO01808204.1, read on the forward strand.
TGTTCGGGGTATGGTACATGTCACCGAAAGTAATGAACGTACGAACGAATGTAATGAACGTATGAACGAAAGAAATGAATGTACGTATGTAATGAATGCACGAATGAAAGGGACGTGTGAATGAATGTAATGATCGTATGAATGTATGTAATTAACGTATGAATGAAAGTAAAATACGTATGAATGAAAGAAAGAGTTATGAAAGAATGTGAATGTTACGATGAACGGTACACGAACGAAAAGCTAATGAATGAACGATGAAGATAATAATAATATTATATATGTGTACGTATGTTGTGTGACCGCATGTATGTAAAGAACGGTTTAACGAAAGAAAAGTATGTTTTAATTATAAAACTAGAACTCACTCAGCAACGCTGACTTTTTTTGTGTTTCCAGTTGACAGATAGTGTTGCTGAGGATGACACGAGGCGGCTACTCAGCTCTTTTGGGATGGCATTCCTTTGTTAATGTTTTTTCAATATACTATGTTGCATGTATTTATAAAACAAAATTAGTGTTTGTAGCGGATTCGGATAAACGGGATTACTTAACGAATCCTCTTAAAAGAAAAATAATGTTTTAATGTTTCCGCTGCAACGATCGTAATGTTTTGTAATGCAACAATATGTATTTTGTAGTTGATTAACGATGTATTATTTTGCAAAAGCTTTTATGATGAAATGAGAATGTCCTTTTGATCGATTCTGCTGCGATGTTTTATTAAAGTTAATAGAAAGGTATGTTTTGTGCGATGATTAACCAGCTGTAAGCGTCCCGGGAACGGGACCTTACAATTTCCATATGATATCCATCAAGGATCCTATATAGTTTAGTCATAGTGAGTGTGGTCATATTTTTAGTTCTCTTGATAGATACATAATAAAAGGTCCGTTCATGAGGAATGGACTCATGAACTTTCTTAATATGTCTCTCTTTACAAGAGTCACTCCTATGGACTGAAGAGATGCAATTAAGTGTATGTACATAAAGTATTGTTGGCTCAAGGTCTCACCAACAATATAAGTGAAGTTTTTAAACATCTAATTCAGTACATCTTACTTGGACTCTTTGGATTTGGAAGAATCAGAGTACATCAATGTCAAAGCATTAAGGAGTTCTTTGGTTGACTTGCACTGCTTAAAGCCTACCATTATGGAGTTTGGTATGGCAGTAAGCAACACAGTCATTGCTTTGCAATAAATGTCCATCTTCTTGAAATCTTCATCTGAGTAGTCTTCAATAGCCTTTTTCAATCATAGCGCCATTACCAGTTAGTGATGCCACCTTTGGCTTGTATGGACCATGAGTGACAGATTTCCACATCCGCGTGTCCTGATGCTTGATGAAACCTTCAATACATTGATGCCAACTTCTAAAGTTATCAGGAGTGATAATAGGAGCCTTAGTCATGGTTCCCATCTTAGTCTCAGAGTGTGACAACCGACCCCGAGGTCAACATTATAAACCCTGATTCTTAACGACAATTGCTACTATTATCAATGCCTATAATATATTTATTATTACTAAAACATTTATTTTATATAATTGTTAGTATGTGTTTAAAATTCCTAGAGACTGACAAAAGAAGTACGCCGACAGAAGGCGAAAGCCACTGGAGTTCCAAGTAGGGGATAAAGTAATGTTAAAAGTCGCACCATGGAAAGGAACTTTGAGATTTGGCAAGAAGGGCAAACTAAACCCAAGATATATTGGACCTTTTGAAATACTGGTAAGAATTGGCCCGGTAGCATACCAGCTCAGGTTACCTCAGGAGCTGAGCTACATACATGGCACTTTTCATGTGTCAAACCTGTCACATCCCGGCGGAAGCGTGAAGCGATATTTTTGGATGTGAGTTGTTGCTCAGAACACAATTGATTACAGCAATTAAATCACAACAACAATAAAACATAAAGTACATATTTCATTCATATATATATTACAGATTACATCATTACATATAAATATATCAAAATTTGACGTAATCTTTATTACAACATATTAACTAACTAACATCTTTAAGTACGATGAAAGTGTTCATCTACTACCACACTTCCATCATAAATGTTAACCGTTAAGCTAACATAAACCCGCCCGACCACTTCTCCCCATCCGTTGTAGACGTCAAAGTAAAAATCAATATTGTTAGTCATTTTTACCTGAAAAAGCATACTCAAATAGTTAACAAAAAGTTGGTGAGATCATAGGTTTATATCCAGACAAAACATTTTGTTGATGCACCAATTACAACCAAACCTATTCACATACATAATCATACTGTCACGAAATAATTCACAAAATCAGATAATATTACATCTCAACCCTCATTCGGTTAGGTGCAGGAAAATAGCATCACAACACTCATCCTGTTGGTGCAAATATTCTCCCAAGTAGCGCTACTAATATTATCAGACGGTTACTCATTCGAATTAATGGTTGTATCACAAATGACAGTAAGTCTCAAAAATATTTTCAAAAATAATCCATCAACATATGCAGTATGCTTTTTCCCCCAAAAAGTTTACAAATACCAAAAGGTCAAAATGAGTCTCACCGTGTCTCCAAATGATAACCTATAAAATAATTTATAAGTTAGATAGAAATTTCTTTAAAATTTTTAGAACATCAGATATAACAACCTTTTAATATTTAGCTTTGAAATAATCAACTAACATCATCATAAAATTCTCAACTTTTATTTCACTATATATAATTTGTTATAATTATTCTAAAGTTTTCAAAAATCACCAAAAATAGTTACTATTACTCAAAAATTACCAAAAATTTTTAAAATATTACTTCAACAATTTTTAGCATCCCATAAATTTTATAACATCTAATTCCCAACAAATTATTTTCTATAATTTCTATAATAATTCCAAAATTCATGAAAAATAGTTATATAACTCCACAAATTTTGAAATTTATACTGTCTATAGAATCGGATTTACCATAGATTCAATGAATTTTTCATGAGTTATGCTACTGGTTAATTATTTATTTAGTTTTTTCTACTACAGATCACTTAAAAATTTTTTTCACACATAATGAGGAAATAAAATACCAAATAATTTCTGGAGCTTTTACACTTCAAAACAGTCATTCTGTGATTTTTCCAGAATTTTCCCGACTTATTTGTATTTTTAAGTATTTTCTTTATTTTTAAATAATTTATATAAATTATTTTACTTAATATATTTTTACTAAAATCTACAGAATAATGAGTTAATATTTTCTAAAGATTTTCCAATGTTTATTCCCATAATTGCAATTTATTTATTATTTTACTCATTTTCCTTAATATTTCCAAGATTAATTCTCATAAATTTAAAAATATACTTCTTGTCATAATTTTTCTGAATTTTACTAATGTGATTTTTAAAGTTTTTTCCAGACTCTTTAAAGATTAGTTTTTGGTATATATATATATATATATATATATATATATATATATATATATATATATATAAATATATATATATACTCCAAAACAATTATATGTGTTTATAACACATATGTATTCTTGACATTTTAAATACTTTGAAGGATTTTTAACCTTGTAAACGAGTGAGGGAAAGGCTGATGATGATTGGGGAATGGCTGAGATGCCTTGAGTCCATGACTTGAGAAAGTGGCTAGCTTGTGCTTGTAGAACCGAGAGGTAGAGAAGCAAGTAAAGGTGGTGGGAGGTGTTGGTTACGGGTTATGGTGGTTTATAGGTTATGGAGGTGTATCGTGGTAGCTTAACCGAGAGTTTAGAGAACAAGGGTGGAGAGGGTGGCGGTTGTTCGATGGTTGTGGTGTGTTGTGTTTACTATCTTCCAAAAGATAAGAGATGGTGTCTTGGGAAGGCTTGGCCGAGAGGTAGATATATAATAGAAGTGTACTAGATCTAAAAGTCATAGGTTGCATTAGTTGGCTATGTAGGGTGCTAGGTGGAGTTTCAAGTTTGTGCTTGGTGTCAAGATGAAGCTAGGTGGCGAATAAGGAGTCTTGCGAGTCATTATATTATCATTGCAAGTTTATTATAATCGGTTGCTTAATTTGCTTCAATGTACCGAGAGTTTAGGTGGCAATTTGTGGTGGTGCTTGATGTTATGTAATGATAACACCTAGATGACTAAGGACTAGGAATGCAAGGTGGCCGAGAATGCTCTTAAGAATTGCCATCTATCCTTTGTAATCATGATAGCTTCATGTGATTTTCTTAGGGGAGTCGGTTTTGGAATACTTGGCTGAGGGGATTGGGAGGGTGGTTTGGTGTTTTTAGTTTAGTGTTTAGGTGTTAATCTTTGTTTTTAATTAGTGTTTATGGTTTGATTGGGTTGTGTTTGTTTTGGTTTTGATATATATATATGAATGCATTGATAGATGTATATTCATGCATGCAAAAGTAAGCTTTAGCAAGCATGCATCCATGCTTGCTTATAATACCTATAATATAGATAATTATAAGTCTAACCTATATATATATACATATATGTAGAGTATATATCATAAGTAAAATATATATAAACATGCATGCTTAATTTTCATGTATATACATGCATGCACACGTAAATAATCCTAATATATATGCATGCATGTAAACATGCATACTTACATTCTATACATATTTATGCATGCAACATGTATACGTAAATATATATATTTTGACATAATACTATAATTTATTTAGTCATAATAAAAAATTTTAAGGTAGAAAATTGTTTGTTTATTTTAGGGTTGTCACATTCTCCCCCTGTTAAAAGAATTTTGTCCGGAAATTCCTTGGAGTATGATTTCTTAAATTTTAAAAAAAAAACTTAACTGATCATTACCTCTGAATAAGTGATGGTATTTTTTCTTGATCTCATCTTCTCTTTCCTATGTGTATTCTGGTCCTCTCTTTGATTCCATCTAACTTTTACGATTGGAATTCTATTTCTTCTTAACTACTTTACTTCTTTTCCTACAATGGCTACTGGTTCTTCCACAAAATGGAGTTTCCTATCTACTTTGACTTATTGAAATGATACCTCTAAGGTTTCATTGGTTAGACATTTCTTGAGGTTTGACACATGAAAGGTGTTATGTACTTTACTTAATTCTTGAGGTAATTCCAACTTATATGCCACAGGACCAATTCTATCAATGATTTTAAATGGACCAATATACCTAGGGTTTAGCTTACTGGATTTTCCTAACCGAAAGATTCCTTTCGAGGGAGATATCTTTAGGTAGACCCTGTCTCCAGTTTGAAATTCCAACGGTTTCCTTCGTTTATCTGCATAACTTTTCTGTCGATCACGAGCTGCTTTTAATCTATTTTTAATATCAGTGATCTTGTGCGTGCTTTCTTGGATTAGTTCAGGACCTGTGAGTTGTCTATCACCTATTTCATTCCAACACAGGGGTGATCTGCATTTTCTTCCGTACAGAGCTTCAAATGGAGCTAACCCAATGCTAGAGTGATAACTGTTATTGTATGAAAATTCTATCAATGGTAGGTGACTATCCCAATTTCCATCAAAATCTATAGCACAAGCTCTTAACATATCTTCTAGGGTCTGTATTGTTCTTTCACTCTGTCCATCAGTCTGTGGATGATAAGCTGTACTTAAATTCACTTGGGTTCCTAAGGCTTTTTGTAATGTTTGCCAGAAC
>BJCO01808229.1:0-27073 GCA_018326465.1 Flaveria floridana
GGGGGGGGGGGGGGGGGGGGGGGTCATTGAGTCTTCGCCACTTTTTGATGTTGACGTCGCCCCAAAGTTTATAGCTGCCAGTGATGCTTTTGACGAGCTCCGACTCCCGGTCCTGGATGCCGTAGTGGCGTGCGCTGCAAATGGGGGGTAGATGCGTTAAAGGATTTCTTGGCTCCCTTAAAGGCGGAAGAAGATCCCAAGTAGATCCCCCTCCCTAGTTATAGATAGGCTTGCTTTTTGTTTGTAGTTTCTCTTTCCTTGTAATGATGCTATCCTATCTAATGAATGTTTCTTTTAACTATGATGTCCTGTCGAACTGTTATCATTTTGCATTTACTTGTATTATAAATTGTGGAGACATGGTGCACCCGTCCGGTTGACCTTGCAATGTGAATTGTAAAGACAAGGTACACCCATCCGGGTGACCTTGCAATGTGAATTGTAAACGCAAGGTACACCCATCCGGGTGACCTTGGAATGCAAATTGTAAAGACAAGGTGCACCCGTTCGGGTGACCTTGCAATGTAAATTGTAAAGACAAGGTACACCCGTTCAGGTGCCTTGCAATGTAAATTGTTAAGACAAAGTACACCCGTCCGGGTGACCTTGCAATGTAGAATTGTAAAAACAAGGTACACCCGTCCGGGTGACCTTGCAATGCCAATTGCAAAGACAAGGTACACCCGTCCGGGTGACCTTGCAATGTAAATTATAAAGTGTATGGATTCCTAGAAGTCTGATGCAGCCAAAACACTCGTAACTATCAACAGCTGAAGACATCAGCTGAACACAACAGCTGAAGGTAACAGCTGATCACAACAACTGAAGACATCAGCTGGACACAACAGCTGAAGGTAACAGCTGATCACAATAGCTGAAGACATCAGCTGAACACAACAGCTGAAGTTAACAGCTGATCACAACAGCTGAAGACATCAGCTGAACACAACAGCTAAAGGTAATAGCTGATCACAACGGCTGAAGACATCAGCTGAAGACAACAGCTGAAGACAACAACTGAAGACAACATCTGAAGATATCAACTGGAGACAAAGTCTGAAGACAAAGTCTGAAGACAGTTTTTCAGTAGTTATCACAACAACTGAAGAAGTACTCTTCAGTAGTTGTGATGATATAAGGATTCCTAGAAGTCTGATGCAGCCAAAACACTCGTAACTATCAACAGCTGCAGACATCAGCTGAACACAACAGCTGAAGGAAATAGCTGATCACAACAGCTGAAGACATCAGCTGAACACAACAGCTGAAGGTAACAGCTGATCACAATAGCTGAAGACATCAGCTGAACACAACAGCTGAAGGTAACAGCAGATCATAACGGCTGAAGACATCAGCTGAAGACAACAGCTGAAGACAACAACTAAAGATAACATTTGAAGATATCAACTGCAGACAAAGTCTGAAGACAAAGTCTGAAGATAGTTTTTCAATAGTTATCACAACAACTGAAGAAGTACTCTTCAGTAGTTGTGATGATCCTTTTCAGTAGTTGTAACGATCTTCTTTCAACAGTTATCACAACAGCTGAAGAAGTATTCTTCAGCAGTTATGCTAGTCTTCATTCAGTAGTTTTATACATGATCGTCTTCCTGCATGCTGCACAGAACATGAAGTAGTATTGCTACGAAAGTTTTACACCACTTAAGAAACATTCCAAGTGTAAAATCTTTTGTAGCCAAGACCAATATCTTCTGAAGCCAGAAATGAAGTCTTCCTTAGCTTCAAGACAAAGTCTTCCGAAGCCAAGAAAAAACAAGACAGATTCTTCCGAATACTTTTATCACACATGCTTTTATCTGATCAACCTTTTCTGATAAAGCTGAACCACTTTGCCGCTGCCCACTCTGGTTGGTCACCAACTTATATGAGTTGGTGAAAAGGTCCATGCTTTAGGAAAACTGTACATTGAGGGCTTGGGTCAAACCTTTCTACTTTATGTACCTTTATCCTTTTTGTAATATATTAGGATGTGAGCTATGGCATGTCATAGTCACTAGCCAAAAGGCAATCTGCCTTTTGACTCTACATGGATTGTGTTGTCTAATTCATGTATCTAGCTGGCCTTCAAAGTATGGCCGTCTGTAGGTTCTATTATATAGTGTCTCAAGTCTTGTATTGTATGTATGCTGAATACTTGTAATTTGAATTTGAGAAGCAATATACAACAACCTTGAAAACCAACCACTACAGTTGTTATCTTGTTCTTTCTTTCTGAGTTTAATTTTGTGTTCTTAGCATCATCATAACCGGTTCCCCATTTGATCTGTTAAGTGTTCAAATACACTCTCCTCATTGTGTTGCTGTGTTGTAAAAGTGCTAAACCCTTCACCCCATCCTGCATACAGACAAGGTACACCCGTCCGGGTGACCTTACAATGTAAATTGAAAAGACAAGGTACACCCGTCAGGGTGACCTTGCAATGTAGGTTGTAAAGACAAGGTACACCCGTCTGAGTGACCTTGCAATGTAGATTGTAAAGACAAGGTACACCCGTCCGGGTGACCTTGCAATGTAAATTGTAAAGACAAGGTACACCCGTCCCGGTGACCTTGCAATGTAAATTGTAAAGACAAGGTACACCAGCCCGGGTGACCTTGCAATGTAGATTGTAAAGACAAGGTACACCCGTCCGGGTGACCTTGCAATGTAAATTGTAAAGACAAGGTACACCCATCCGGGCGACCTTGCAATGTAAATTGTAAAGACAAGGTACACCCGTCCGGGCGACCTTGCAATGTAAATTGTAAAGACATGGTACACTCGTCCGGGCGACCTTGTAATGTAAATTATAAAGACAAGGTACACCCGTCCGGGTGACCTTGTAATGTTGACAGTGAAGACATTTTAGGACCATGTACTTACGGAGTACTAATTGATTCAACATGAAACCAGATCAAATAGTGCGGAATCCTATTTGATTGGCGATCCAATCAGTGAGAACGACAACCTGATCAATCTAACGATTAAACAAACGTTAAGAATGAGTAGAGATCGATCAGGAACGAACTTTGAAGTTGGATGGACGAACTAAAATGCTCTGGATGGCTAGGGTATAATAACATTCGAAGTGTCTTGTTTTTCCATGAATTATGTGGTATTTATAGGTTTCAGTGTATAGTCGTACGACTTAGCCATTTGCATGGTTCAGTCGTGCGACTGAGTCAATCTTATGTCTTAGTCATGCGACTGATCCATTCACCTGATTCAATCGTGTGACTGGTCCATAAGTATAGTCCATTCATGCATCTGGTCCATGAGCATGAATAACCACAAGACTAAGTTGAACACATTTCTGAATCATTATTGACTCAAAACTATGCACAACGACCTCAAACCTATATATAATGTTCATTCATATGTGTAATAATAAATACTATAAGAATATGATACAATCAAAGATAAATAAACATCCAAACACATATCACATTTCATTAAGTTCTTGCATTACATATGTGTAAGAAATGAAAGACATAGACATTTAAGTACATAAACTAGGGACATCGTGTATCAACAAACTCCCCCTTAGACGTAGTTTACTCTATTGTTTAACACTCTTCACATGCTTTTAAAACTTCTTGTACTTCTTCTCTTTGGTGACTCTAGCATGAATCTCAAAAGCAAAACAGAGTCGTATAACATGTTGGAACTGGAGAGCTTGTACAATGTCTTGTGTATCATAGAACAGTGGCCACTTGTATAAGGTATGTACATCTTCTCCGACATGTTAGTAAGCCACATTGGGTCGAATACCCTGATTGTCTCAATCTTTCCGTCTATGTTCAAAACAATAACTGCTTCCCCCGTCCTCCAATCATAATACCACCACTTAAAGTGAGGTGTGAAATCGTGTGGCATTTCCCTCAATGGAATCTTTGACATTGTCCTCGGAGGTCTCCACTTCAACACCACCTTCCTTCTTCCAGAGATCGAGTCAACCTCAGTTTTATGAAGAAACCTCCTCGGTTGTTGAGGTTTGAAGCTGACCCATCTCATGTTGTATTCCTTCTTTAATACCATCTCAAACCATCCTGACATTTTACTGGGGTTGGCATATAACAGATTTAGGCATGCTAGTCTGTTTAACTCAAATCCTAGGAGAGTCTTCAGATCATGTGGATATCTGTAGTACTCGATCCCTTTATCCCTTTTCACAGCATAGACATCTAAGTCCTTAAAATAAGCCTAGCTGATAATGTTGCCCGACAGTTTCTGATGTCTCTTAACTTTGTACAACTTGGTGTAGGCATTTTTGCTTTGAAGGTTCTCTCTGAGCTTTCATATCTGCTAAACATGCAGTCCATTCAGCTTTCCTTAGTTCCACATCAACACCAGAAGCTTGAGTTTTACCTTCTGCCTATTCTTTCTCAGATGCTTTCTTATCGATCTTGTCAAATGCACCAGCGATAAAGGTTTCACCTAAGTTTGGTATAGCGTCTCCATCTGTATTTGTGTATTGAGGATAATGATCTGACGTGACATCCTCTATCTCTATCTCATCCACTCCTTGTAGCTCCTCATCACCAACAACATCCACTTCAAGAGCATCTTTAACTGTCTCGTCCGGATTCAGCCTTAACATCTCTGCGAGCTATTCATCTGATAGATTGTGGATGATCTCCCCCTCTTCTGGAGTGTAACTCACATATCGTCTAACAATCCCATGCAAATCAAGAATCATTGTAAGTTGAGACTTGATTTGCTGAAGGGGAGCGACATCGTATTCATCGACCTGTTGAGTTTCATCTGTTTGATAGAATAATCAACAAAGCACACATTAATGAATCATCAAGGCATTAAACATAAATTATCATCATTTACATTAATGTAATACAATAATCAATTACAAAAGTTTCCAAATTACATAAACTTTCTTAATTATTACTTTGATCTCTTTCTTGAGGCTCATCTGCTTGAGGAGCAGAGGAAGAAGCTCCTTGATTTTGATTCTTCTTAGTACGCCTCTCCCTAGCAGCTTGATTTGAGGCTGATGCATTCACATCTCCTTCAGGCTCATCATCTTCATCATCTCCTTTCTTTTTCTCCTCTCCACTGTCAGCAGCCTCCTCCTCATCACCCTTATCATCAGATTCGTCATCACTAGAATCATCATCATCATCACCATCATCTCCATCTCCTTTAATCTTTAGGGTCTCCTCCCTCTTACCTTTCAACCTCAGCATAATTCTGTTATTCTCGAATACAACTTTGAAGCCCTTGTCATAGATTTGAGAAACTGAGAGTAAGTTGTTCTCCATTTGTTGAACATAGTAGACTTTATCAAACTTTACCTTCTCATTTCCCACTTCACCTTGAGCTGTGATATAACCTCCTTTATTTCCCGTAAAAGATACATGTCCCCCTTTAATTTGTTGACATTGAAAAGGAGAGACAGATTCCCAGTCATGTGCCCGGATGCCCCACTATCAATAATCCAGGTGTTAGTGATAGCGCTGTAGCAAACAACCTGCACAAAAACAGAAATGATCAGTTCAAAAGTGGGACCCAAGCCTTTACTGGCTTTGGTTTCCCAGAAGCATCATGCATTACAAACTCCACCCACTGTCCTTCGGAAGATGAAGACATATTTTTCTTCATTTTGTCCTCACTCTCAGGCACACTTGCTGATTTTGATTGCCACAAACCAGTTTTGTGTAAGGCCTGTTTATAATAAACAGACGACTGGTTTATAGTTTGAACCTTTGGTTTGCTTTCATCCCTAGGGGTTACCTTAGTTAACACAACTTTACCGTATACTTATGGAGTACTAACTGATTCAACGTGAAACCAGATCTTCAATCTTCTTTATGGATGAAAGAACAAGCTCATTCTAAGCTTTAAGGGCACTGTGAGCTCGAACTAAAGCCCGCTCATGGGCTTCGTTCTTCTCTGTCAGCTTGGCAATTTGCTTGCCCTGTTCTGCATTCACAGCCATCAGCTGTCTCATTTGGTCGACCCAAAGATCATCAATTGCCAACAGCTTGTGAACTAGCCAGTTAAAGCTCGCAAGTTGTTCCCTAACCCAGTAGTGGGTAGAGTAGTGCTCTGTAGAGGTGGAATGGTGGTGGATGTTCTGACTTGGGAGATGGTTGGGGTAGTTGTAGATGTGATGTATATGGGTGTGGGGATTGGGATGGTTTATGGAGGTGTAGTTTTGGGTATAGAGGGTGAGGAAGATGTGGGGATAAGTGTGGTGGTGGGTATGTTGGTGGTAGTGGCTGTGATGGTGGTAGTGGCTGGGGGGGGTAGTGGAAGTGGTAGTGGAAGAGCTCAACAAGATGATCTTTTGGCGTTTCCCCTTCTTTCCATGGGGTTGGGCCATCCTCTTCCTCCTAGACCCCTTAGCAATCGGGGCTCCCCATAGGCTGATGGGCTGGTCTGGTGTATAAGATGGATCATATTCTTTAGTATCGACACCTTTTGACTGAGCCTGGCGGGTACCAACCACCTCCTTTCCCTTATCAGTAGCTACCCACTTGCTACTGACCTATCTCACTAGAGGCTCTTCTTCAGAATCATCATCTTCTTCCTCTAGATCAAAGTTCCTGATATCCTCACTGATCAGGAAGTCCTGTGGATGGCAGCTTGCTCAGACCCACCAGTAGCTGATGAACCACCCTACTGAGGTGGTGCCTGGACAGTAGATGTGTCAGTGGCTCTGGATTGATTCGAGCCCTCATCTCCACCACCTTGACCCTTATCTTGGTCATCATCATCATCATCCTCGTCATCACCAGGAATTAAGACGTGCTCAACATCCGAGTCACTATTATCATGACGCCACTTCTTCCTGGTCGGCGCTACATAATCAACATTCGCCAAATGGCCAAACAACCTTCTCACCGGGGCTTAGTATACTTTCCCCTGTATACCTTCATCCTGCCTAACTTCGTGTCATCCATCTCCTCCAATGAAACCTCATCGTCCTTAAGCTTAGGCAGGTTAGGTAGCTTCTCGTTGAGGATCAGCTGTAGAAACCGGGGATACATGCAAAAACTCTCCTTCTCCTTGACCTTGATATTCTCCCTCATGTAATTGAAGAACATCTTGGAAAAATTGAACGGGTGGTTCAGCACTAACGCAACAAACGCGTTTTGAATCTAATCGCTCATCTCATTGAAACCACTACGTCATGAGTCTATGCACTACAGAATCACATGTGCCAAATACTTGAAAGGCGGGCACATGTTGCTCTTATTAAGCACGCCTGCATTGATGTCACCAGCATACTTAATCCATAGAAAGCATCCCCTAACCGTCATGGGATGTAGCTTAGTGGGATAATCCATGTCATCTCCCAAATCCAACATCTCCTCAAATCGTCTTCACCGATATCTATATCCTATCCAAAGATGGAGCTCCAAATCCTGTAAGTCTCGACAGATCTGTCAACTATGCAATTCTCCCAGAATGCCTGATGTAGAGAACGGTATGGTGTGCAGGGAGTCGATATAGATCGGTATATCCTGGATCGGCGTAGGAACTCTATAATCCCAACAAACTCTGCAGCATTATAGGAAGTCATGTTGACATAAGCACAGATGTTGTGCGTAGTACTCATAGTCCATCTATCACCATTTCACTGCAACACAAGCAACAAACATGTTAGACCAGCTCACAAGAAAGAACATTTGAATTTGAACAGTTCCTAAAATACTGCTTCAATCGTACGATTTAACTGTACGACTGAACTCAATCATACGATTGAGCATCCGGCTGAGTTTAGTCGTGTGCCATGACATGCGGTTGAACCAGTCATGTGATTGAATCACTGATTGAATCAATCGTGCTATTGAATCCTACGTCTGGTTCAACTGTGCGATTGAAGTTCATTAGACTGTCCATTCGCATACATACTGTGTGAGTCTGAGATTTTGAATGATTTTCAAAACAGCTAGACTCATATCAAGATTAAGGTCATTAGAAGCCCCAAGATTTGTTATTTCACCAATTATCTTTGAATTTCACTTTTAAGCTTATTTAAGGTCTGATTAAGCTTTAATCAGTTCGGTTTAAGTTTTAATATAATTCAGACATCTTAGATTGATTTACTGTATTCATGTATCCTTATTTCATCTTGACTGTACTTGTAGATGAATGTGTATCAGTTAGCAATGGGAAATCAGTGGAAATCACAAAAAAAATTCAAAAAGGGGTCCTTTGGTAGTCGGTTATTTTTGAGAGAATTCCAAATAACGTGTAGGGTTACGACCGACTGACCTCCTTTCATACTGTTGTGAGTTGCAGTCGTGCGACTGGACCCATACGCATGATTCGTACGTGCGACTGAAGTTTAGTCGTACGAATGACCTATATGCATTCAACCAATCGTACGATTGGTTCATACTGAGGATGCCAATCGTGCGACTTGGCCATCCTCATGGTCCAGTCATGCGACCAAACCATACTTGTGGTGCAATCGTGTGATTGGCCCATACTTAGGTTCAATTGTGCGATTGGCCCATACTTATGGTCCAATTGTGCGATTGGGCTATTCTAGTGAATTTGACTTTGTTTGTCCCATTATTTCACATACTTATCTTTAATAGATGACATTATGACCATTAATCATCTCAGACATCATCCTTTTAAATGAAAACTATTTGATCACCTCAGACGTGATCCTTTTAAATGAAAACCATTTGATCACCTCAGATGTGATCCTTTTAAACGAAAACTATTTGATCACCTTAGACGTGATCCTTTTATCTTTCCAAAACAAGCCTTTCACAGTTAATGTTCGGTTCATTATGTGACATTCACAGAGTTCAGTCTGGTTACATAGTCCGACAATGACTCAATACAAACATAACTAAAACAGGAAAAACTTGAAATGAAACTGAAATAAGACATATTTTTGTAGTTTTAGTTGAGGGGGGTTGAAAACATTTTAACTTTAATTTAACGATTTCTCCCCCCTGAGCGGAACAACTTCAAGCATTAACATCGTTTCTAGAAAGATTCGCATGGAATCAGACAGGCATAAACACACAATCATTTGGGACTTTTTATATTTATATCAATAACAGAGAACAATATATTTACAATTCATAGAATCTCATTCATCTAAGAGTCAAAAGCGGTAACAGGAAATCATGCTAGAGCTGTTGTATAGCAGACATTGATTTTGAACATCGAGAGTTGTAGCCATGATGATTGTCAGTATGTTTGTCCACTTAAATCCATACACAGATTTTTGACACACATTGGTGATTATTTAGGTGTATTGGTTCAACAAATATTTGTGGATCCCATGCTTATATGGTAATCAACATTCCTTAGGAGATTTTTGAGTAGTCTACGGATTTTTGCCAAGAAGAAACTATTCTAAGAGCTTTCAAAGAGATGCTAAGCCTTAGGTCAGCGCCATCGCACAACAGAGTGGCGCAAACAACAATGAATTCTTAGAATATATAGGTTATGCTTATCCTCAGGTTAGTGCCATCGCACAGCAGAGAGGCACATAACCTATCTTCTTGTTGGAGCAATTTTAGAATACATTTAACGCAGCAACAACATTTGTCATTAACTTGATTGCGTTTCACATTTGTCATGTGCTTTGCTCATTGTTTTGGTTATTCGCACACATTTGTGGCTGTCTTTTTGCTCCTCACTCCTTATTGGAAATTTATTGATTGTGCAGACCAGGGATAAGATGAGGACCCACACCTTGTTGATTGATTTAATTTGCATGATTCACCAATGATGTCTACTAGTCTATTGTGTTAAATCTACCAACACATTATATAATGGACTTGCAACCCCTAGATCTACTTTCTCCATGTAACCACAGTAACAGACTAGCTTACTATCATTTTTCAACTTACTAGGCTTTGACTTCTCAGACTTATAATTTTCTGTGACTTTCAATATAATATTTCAAGAATGAAAATACTTTTGGTGTCCCAAACGATTCGATGCCTATGTACTATCATATTCCACTGTACTGAATCGATTTCTAGGATTTGACGTCTTTGCTTTTTAGCTTACCTGCCCACCTTTTTTTTGTTAAGTAATAAATAGTGAAACTTAAACTATTCTCCCCTAAAATTCTAAAACAAAAAATCTTTTTGTGTTTTTGAAATTTTTTGTTAAGTAATAAATAGTGAAACTTAGACCTTGATTTTCATGTAGGATGCGTAGGCTAGGAAGATTCTAATTGCTTCCATCCTAGCAACTGGTGCAAATACCTCATTATATTCCACACCTTCGACTTGTCTGAACCCTTGGACTAATAATCGTGCCTTGCTTCTGATAATAACCCCCTGGTCATCTTTCTTGCAATGAAGAACCCATTTTGTGCCGATTACTTTTGCACCATTTGGTCTGTCCACAAGTTAGGGTCAACACCATTCAGATTGATTTCAAACCGTTGTTTCCATTGCGGGTATTCATCCAAAGTCAACAGCTTTGGTGGCTTGTTATGATTCCCAATCACATTTTCTAGAAGCAATAGATTCTGGATCTGTGAGTCGTTACCAGCAGTAAACGCAGAGTTCTGATCATCCATGGTCTCAAACTTGAACAATTTGGTATATGACAGAGTCAATCATGTGATTGAAGAGTATGTCTGAGTTCAATCGTGCGATTGGAGTGTGCGACTGAGTTCAATCGTGCGATTGAGTTCAATCATGCGATTGAGTTCAATCGTGCGATTGAGGAGTGCGAATGAGTTTACCCGTGTAGATCAGCTTAATCATGCAAATGAGCAATACGACTAAGTCCAGTCGTGCGGTTGAAACGTGCGATTAGAATTTAGTCGTGCGATTGAGTTAATCGTGCGACTGAAACTACTGTGAATGAAAAATTCGTAACTTTGAACACTTTGACACCAAAAATGATAGTTCATAAACCCTAATCTTCCTTAAGTTGAAAAGGATGAAACTTTTGAATCAAGCACACTTCAAAAACACTTTTTGAGTCAAAACGAGAATTTTGTTTTTGAATTAAAACGTTAGTTTTAACACGAACACTAATCGAATCCACGAAGAATCACGAGCCAAAGCTTTGATACCATTTTTAGGACCGTGTACTTACGGAGTACTAACTGATTCTATGTGAAACCATATCAAATAGTGTGGAATCCTATTTGATTGGCGATCCAATCAGTGAGAATGACAACCTGATCAATCTAACGATTAAACAAACATTAAGAATGAGTAGAGATCGATCAGGAATGAACTTTGAAGTTGGATGGACGAACTAAAATGCTCTAGACGGCTAGGGTATAAGTGTAGTCCATTCGTGCTTCTGGTCCATGAGCATGGTCCATAAGCATGAATAACCACAAGACTAAGTCGAACACATTTCTGAATCATTATTGACTCAGAACTATCACAATGACCTCAAACCTATATATAATGTTCATTCATATGTGTAATAATAAATAGTATAAGAATATGATATAATCAAAGATAAATAAACATCCAAACACATATCACATTTCATTAAGTTCTTGCATTACATGTGTAAGAAATGAAAGAAATAGACATTTAAGTACATAAACTAGGGACATCATGTATCAACAAGACAAGGCACACCCGTCCGAGTGACCTTGCAACATAATTTGTAAGGCAAGGTATACCCGTTCGGGTGACATTGCAATGTAAATTGTAAAGACAAGGTACACCCGTCCGGGTGACCTTATAATTAAATTGTAAATACAAGGTACACCCTTCCGGGTGACCTTGCAATGTAAATTGTAAAGACAAGATACACCCGTCCGGGTAACCTTGCAATGTAAATTGTAAAGACAAGGTACACCCGTCCGGGTGACCTTGCAATGTTGACAGTAAAGACAAGGTACACACGCCCGGGTGACCTTACAATGTAAGTTGTAAAGACAAGGTACACCCGTCTGGGTGACCTTGCAATGTAAATTGTAAAGACAAGGTACACCCATCCGGGTGACCTTGCAATGTAAATTGTAAAGACAAGGTACACCCGTCGGGTGACCTTGCAATGTTGAAAGTAAAGACAAGGTACACTCGTCCGGGTGACCTTGCAACATAAATTGTAAAGGCAAGGTACACCCGTCCGGGTGACCTTGCAATGTAAATCGTAAAGACAAGGTACACACGCCCGGGTGACCTTACAATGTAAGTTGTAAAGACAAGGTACACCCGTCTGGGTGACCTTGCAATGTAAATTGTAAAGACAAGGTACACCCATCCGGGTGACCTTGCAATGTAAATTGTAAAGACAAGGTACACCCGTCGGGTGACCTTGCAATGTTGAAAGTAAAGACAAGGTACACTCGTCCGGGTGACCTTGCAACATAAATTGTAAAGGCAAGGTACACCCGTCCGGGTGACCTTGCAATGTAAATCGTAAAGACAAGGTACACCCGTCCGGGTGACCTTACAATGTAAATTATAAAGACAAGGTACACCCGTCCGGGTGACCTTGCAATGTAAATTGTAGAGACAAGTGACACGATAATTCAAACAAGGCTAGGAAGCCATTCAATATATTATTGAGTTTCAATAACTTTAGTGTGCGGGGCATATTACATATAACATCGTTTTAATTGTGCACCATTCGTGGTATATCTTATCCGTTCAGGTGCGCCAGTTTGTATGCTCCCTTGTTGAGGACTTCGGCGATGATGTAAGGTCCCTCGCAGTTGGGGCTCATCTTTCCCGGCGGCCTTGCTTTGCTTGCTTCGTTGCTTCGGAGTACATAGTCATTGACTTTGAACGTGCACAGTCCGAACCGGATGTTATAAAATCTTTCCATCTTTTGCTTGTACTTTGCCTCTTATATAGCTGCGATCTCCCGCCATTCCTCCAGTAATTCCAGGTTGAGCCGCAACTCCTGATCTTGGTTTCTTCCTTCGCCATGCATCACACGAACATATGGCGTTCTGACTTCAGCTGGAATTACTGCCTCGGTCCCATAGGTCAAGCTGAATGGTGTCTCATTGTTACTAGTTTTTTGCATCGTGCGGTAGGACGATAACACAATTGGGAGTTCGTCCACCTAGTTTCCTCCCTCTGTGGCCAGCCGTTTTTTCAATCCCTTCACTAGGCTACGGTGTACCCTTTCCACCTGTCCGTTGCCTTGAGGATGAGTGACGGATGTGAAGACCTGTTTGATATGCTGTTCGCCGCACCATTCCTGCAGCTTTTTGTCAGTGAATTGTTTTCCATTGTCGCTGACGAGGTATAGGGGTAGACTGAAACGATATATGATGTCGTTCTAGATGAACTTTTTTATGTTTATTTCCATGATTGTGGCCAATGTTTTGGCCTCCACCCACTTCGTGAAGTAGTCTACTGTGACCAAAAGGAACTTGACTCTGCCCGGGGCCTCGGGGATGGGGCCCACTATATCCAGCGCCCATTTATGGAACAACCATGCCACCGTAACCGGGATTAAGTCATTTTTTGGCTTCAGGCACATCGAAGCATGATTCTAACATTCGAGACACTTCCGTAATTCTTCTACAGCCATGCGGTGCATCCCCGGCCAATAGTACCCCGCATTAAGCAATTTCGCCACAACCATTCGGGGGCCTGAGTGTATACCGCAAATACCAGTGTGGATCTCCCGGATTAAGTAGCTGGTTTCCTCCTCGTCAATGTATTTCCACAAGGGGCCGAGGAATGACCTCCTGTATAGCTGGGCGTCTTGTATTTCGTATTGTTGTGCCTTGACCTGAATTTTCCGTGCTTCACCTCTGTTCTCCAGGAGTTTTCCCTCCATCAAATATGCGTACAATGGGCTCATCCAAGTGCCAGAATTACCTATATTAGCCCCACTTATAGGATCAACGACTTCTCTTGTACCACCACTCGGACCTCTCTTGCAAGGTGGCTGAACGCTACTAAAGCCAACTTGCTCAAGGCATCTGCCTTCTTGTTTTGGCTTCTGGGCACATGTGTTACTTGACAAGAGTCAAATGTTTGCATTTTCTCCTTCACCTTGCTAAGGTACTGGGCCATGATTGTTCCTTTGGCGTCGTAGGATCCCGCCATTTGGTTCGCAATAAGAAGCAAGTCAATGTGTGCGCTCAACCTTCTCGCATTCATTTTTGTCACAAATCCAAGCCGGCTATTAGGGCTTCGTAGTCTGCTTCATTGTTGGTGCTCTTGAACGCTAGACGCAATACGTATGTGAGTTTTGTCCTTTCTGGGCTTGTCAAGATCAATCCGGCCTCAGATCCTTCTTCATTAGGTGCACCATCTATGTGGAGGATCCATTCTCTTGTATCAACATTTCCAGGTTCGGAACATGCAACTTCCCCTTGAGCCTCTACCTCTTTGCCCTTCGGTATTTCGACCAGGAAGTCTGCGATCACTTGACCCTTAATCGCAAGTCTTGGCTTAAACTGTACGTTAAAGCTACCTAGCTCGATCGCCCATTTGGCCAGTCGTTTGAAAAGTTCTGGCTTCCGTAACATTTGTTGTACGGGGTAGTTTGTTAGCACCTCAATCTTGTGGTCATGGAAGTACCTGCAAAGTCTTCTTGTCATGTGGATCAGAGCCAAGGCCAACTTTTCTATCGTAGTGTATCTAGATTCTACCCCTGAGAGACTCCTGCTGACATAATGTATTGGTGTTTGTTTGCCTTGTCTTTATACTAATAACAAGGCACTGCGCCCTGAGTTCGCGGCTGCCAGGTAAACAAACAGTGTTTCTCCCGGTAAAGGGGCCGTGGGGGTGGGAAAATGTGCTAAGTATTCCTTCATTTGCCTGAAAGCTGTTTCCACCTCTTCCGTCCGCCTGAACTGATTTTTTCCGAAGCAGTTTTTCAGCACTGCTATGAAAGGTAGTGATCACTTCGCGTGTTTTTACTAGAAACGATCGATGGCCACAAGACGGTCGTTCAGGGTTTGTACATCCTTTAGGTTTGATGGCGAGGGAATCTGTGTTATGGCCTGGATCTTTTCTAGGTTCGCCTGAAATCCTTCCTTGGTCACCACCACTCGTAGGAATTTTCCTTCTTCGATCCCGAATGAGCACTTTTCAGGGTTGAGTTTCATGTTGATGCTCTTCAGTGTCCGGAAGGTCTCTTCGATATCGTACAACATTTGTTCCTCTTCTTTGCTTTTTATCACTAGATCGTCGACATATATTTCAACATTCTTGCCCACTTGCTTGACGAACGTCTCATCCATTAACCTCTGATATGTTGCCCCGACATTCTTGAGGCCAAACGGCATATTGGTGTAACAGAACACCCCCATATCCATGTGGAATGCGGTTTTGTCTTCGTCTTCCGGTGCCATCTGGATTTGATGATAACCCTTGTATGTGTCCAAAGGGGCGAGTTAGTCGATCTTCTTGTCAATGTCCGGCAGAGGGTATGGGTCCTTAGGATATGCGTCATTTAGTTTTTTATAATCTATGCACATTCGCCACGTGCTATTTGATTTTTTAACCATCACCGGGTTGGATATTGAAGTTTGGTATTTTACCCTCCTCAGGATTCCAACCTTCTCTAAGTCCTCTATATGTTGCATGGCCGCCTTACTTCTTTCAGCACCCGTACTTCTTTTCCTCTGAACCACCGGTTCTGCCGCCCGGTATGTGTTAAGTTGGTGTTCAATTATGTGCCGCTGGACTCCTATCATATCTGACGGCTGCCAGGCAAAGACATTCATGTTATCTTCCAGTAGATGTTTCAGCCGCGTCTTTATGGGGTTAGGGAGCGTGTCCCTAATAGTAATCTACTGATCCAGGAACTTCTAGTTGAGTTCCCATTTTTCCGGTTTGTCTTGCGAAGCTGGGCATCCCGTTGTCTTCTTCACTTCTGCGCACTGTCTTTCGATATGCATTGTAGCTGGGCCACGGGGAGTGGAGAACATGATGATACGTTGGCGGGGTGCGAGCAACATCCTGAAAGTTTCGACCGCGGGCCTCCATAATATGACGTTGTGTTGAGAGGCCGCTGACACCACCAGAAAGTGCCTCTCAATGGTCCGGATCTTGGATCGTTCCTGTAGTCGCACCAGGAATGATATCTGGCCGATGGGCTTGACTATGTCCCCGACAAATCCTACCAGTGGCGCGTCCACCGGTCTTAGCCGTCTTTGGTATTTAGTGTCCAATTTCTTCAGACAATGTTAATACATGATGTCCATGGCACTTTGGCAATCTACAAACACTTTGCGGATCTTATAATCACCTATCTAAGTAGTGATTATCATAGGTCCGCCAGTTTGGCTTTTACTGAATGGTGGCAACTCCATTGGGATTTCCATCCATGACTCCAAATCCTACCCTTGCCTTTTCCTCCTACCCTCTTCGTAAGGACTGACCATGTTCACCTCCCGGATAAGCTTCTGTTTTTTGTCATTGTTTCCAGGTGGCCCTTGGGGTCCTGTTTTTATATCTTTCACAAGGTGAGCCAACTTCTCGGATTTTACTGCTAGCTCAATCTGTCTTTTTAATTGATAGTAGTTATCCATGGTGTGGCCTTTGTCCTAATGATAATCGCAGTATTTGGTCATGTCCCGACCCGTTGCCGCGTCTGTCATGGGGTGCGGCTGTGGAAGCCGCAACCTCTCTATGTTCAGAATCTCACTTGGTGTCTTGGATAGTGCCATATTTGAGTTTTGCTAGCGTCCGGCTTCGGGTACCTGATGCACCGGACTTCGGTTGTTTTGCCATATTTGAGTTTTGCCATATTTGAGTTTTGCTAGCGCCTGGTGATTCCTTGGTCCGACTTTCTGTAATTCCTCGGGGTGAATTTTGGCCTGTGATCAGAAAAATGACCGGCTCCACTTGTCATACCCGCGGCTGTAGGTCGTGTCAAACATCTTGTGATGGTCTCGCTTAACGGACTTTTGGTCCATGTCTCTATTGACTGAGACGGACTTCTCCGCTCGTACGAAAACCTTTGCGGCCGCCATTAATGACTCCATGGGTTTGGGCGTCCCATCTATTCCGTGAAGCCTGCAGACGAGGTCATTGCTTCGTACCCCCTGAATGAAACATGCAATCATGAGGTCTTCACCTACCACTCCGATTTGTAGGCTTTCTTTGTTGTAACAGGTAATAAAGTCTTCAACTGATTCTCCATCCCTTCTCCTGATGTGTAATATTTCAATTTTGTCCTTCATGTGGCGGCGTTGCTGGCTGAACTACTGCATGAATTTGTTTAGTAATTCCTTGAAGTTTCTTATGCTTCCTGTAGGCTAACTGTCAAACCAGACGCAAGCCACCCCCACCAGAGTTTGAACAAACATATGGCACCATACGGGTATGGTCCATTATTCTACCCCCCTACACTCACGAAAATATTGACGTTGTCGTCCGGGTCAGATGTTCCGTCATACTTCCCGACTGTGGAATACATTTTCAGCCTTATCGGGAATTGGGCTTGTGCTATTGCCGGAATGAACTTTGATTAGGCCATTAACGTGGCCGGCTTGTATGGCTTTATGAAGTCAACCACGGCTGTTATCGGAGTTATAGGGATTGTTACTGGTGTGAGCCTGGTTTAATATTCATAGGAAAGGTGTCTCCGGAGCTCTGCCAATTGCAACGCCCTGGCCTGATGTTCCCGCAGGGCTATGGGGTATTTCTGCTCCGGGGTTGTAGTTGCGGGTGGTGTGATATGTGGAAATGGTGGGAGTGTGGTATACATGCCAGGCACAGGCATAGGGTTGAATGCTATTTGGATTGGTGTGGAAGGTGTCGGTTGTATTGTTGATGCTGGAAACGGGAACATGGATGGTAATAAGGATGTAGTTGGGTAATTTTGATGCGGGTGTGACGGTGGGTGGGTGGGTGGTTGTAGGAAATGCGGGAAACGGGGTATTTGGTGGTGGAGGTGTGGTATAGGTTGGTATGAGTGGTTGTGTGGGTTGGCAAGACGCAGTTGCCAGTGCTTTCGCATTTCGCAATGTGATTGCGTCCCCACTTACACTGCTTGCATCTTCAATCTGAACTCCTTCTGTCAGATTGGACATGTTTGAAAAGTGACGTGATAGGTATGACTGTGTCGGAGAGAGTTTTTGGGTGTGCCATTTAGAATTTTGATGCGGATGGCGCCAATGTAAATATGTTGTTCAGCTCTGTATGGGTCCAGCCTGAGTTGAACTTCGATCCACCGGTGCTCTCTGAATCTTCACACCTATGCACAATGAAAACAACACTAGTTAAGGTGTTCCATAGAGGGAAGGTCTCCCTGTAACGACCGTCCGGCGTGAGGATAAGTGTTGGTCAAACGGAAATGCGTGCTAGAGAAAGTTAGATTGGGTTTCGTATGTATTCTGTGGTGAGGATCTCAATCCTCCTTACCTGGTATTTATAGCCCTTGCTTTGTATAACCATCCGCTGATTTATAGGGATTATTCCCCTAAGAATCCGTTACTGACTTGTCGGTTATGATTGGGGGCTATCACGATGTATTTAGAGATAGGGCGCGTGTTGCGCTGTTTTACCCGGAGGGCCGTATGGGCCGGTTTGCCGGGTTCGGGTGTCCGGTTGTGTACGGGTTATTTGTGCCCTACGTCTACACTTTCTTTTTTTGATATAAGAATCACCAATAACAAACGAGTCACATTATTTAAATACTAACTTAGTCAGATTTTCTAAACACACGGGTTAACATCAAAGGCTTAAATAGATAAAGGTTGGGCTAACATGGGTGTAAACAAAAGAAAATGGTAAATAAACGGCTAAACATGGCTAACTAGTTGATAATTTCATGGTAGGATAGACATAGGCTAAAGACATGGCTAAATCCTAGGTTCCTCTATCACTTTTGTGCAAGTTCAAAGTTCATGGTCTCGACGTGTATAACTTAGACAAGTTCTAAAATGCACATGATCGTGTGATATAAGCATTCAAACAAAGAAATGAATGTGAAATACAAATAATAAAGAACTAAAAGCTTAATCTAAAATGAAAATGGAGGTAATTAGGGTATAAGTTGTGGACAATTGCACATTTATTATC
Source organism: Flaveria floridana (assembly GCA_018326465.1). Taxonomy (NCBI): domain Eukaryota; kingdom Viridiplantae; phylum Streptophyta; class Magnoliopsida; order Asterales; family Asteraceae; genus Flaveria; species Flaveria floridana. The sequence goes on from BJCO01808229.1 coordinate 18,931, forward strand.
TCTCTAGTTACCTTACTTAATTAGACGTCTATACCATTTTATTTTGAAAACTATTTGTTAAGTTCACTTAGTCATGTGACATAAATAAGTAAATCATGCTCTAGGTTTAACTAGTTAGCGCTAATTGGCATCACATCATGATTCGTGCAAGTCGTGTTATATATGCGTGAATGAGTATACTTAGTGCCTTTTTTCTATTCTTTTTTTTCAATTTTTCTATATTTTTTTTAGTTTTTCTTTTTTTTTTGGTTTTTTTCATCTTCTTCCTCTTTTTTTTTTAATTTCATGGATTCGTCAAAATTTTACATTATTATCAAACCAAAATGTAAAATGTAAAATGTTTCAGTTTTTGCTAACTAACCCCATCCCCACACTTAAATCAAATATTGTCCCTAATGTTTGATCAAATAAATATAAGCAACTAAAAGTAATAAAAGTGCAAGAAATAAGAAAACTAAAACTCCCCTGATATGTAACGTGCACAGACAGAAGGTCCACTAAAAATGTATCCGTTATCCTCACAATTTAACTTGACTAAGAACCTCAAGCAGATGATCAATTAGCTCCGAGCAGTAACCTGAAATCAAAGACAAACACAGAAGCATCCGGTATGAAGAATTAAAAATAAAAATTAAAATAAAATGCAAAAAATAAAAACAAACGCTTGGGTTGCCTCCCGGAAGTGCTTGGTTTATTTACGAGTCGTCATCCTGACTCGAACCTCTCAATCAGGCTCCTACAGGGGTGAGGTCAACATCTTCTTCCTCGTTCTCAATCACCAGCCCGCAAATGTAATGCTTTAAAAGATGGCCATTTACCTTAAACGTCTCCCCGTCCTTTTCCATGATATCAATTGCCCCGTATGGAAATACCTCACGCACAGTGTATGGTCCCGACCATCGGGGCTTTAGTTTCCCAGAAACAATTTCAATTGTGAATTGTATGGCAACACCTGATCCCCACACTTGAATTCTTTATTACCTTTCAGTTGGCGATCATGCAATTCTTTTGTACGTTCCTTGTATCATGTCGAGTGTGCGTACACATGATCTCTCAATTCCTCCAACTCATGCAACTGGTGGAATCGATTTGCTTTAGCCGTGGACATATTTAAATTCACTGTCCGCAATGCCCAATATGCATGATGCTCCAAATCCACTGGTAGATGACACGCTTTCCCATAAATCATCTTGGGTGGTGTAGAACCGATTGTTGTCTTATATGTCATGCAGAAAGCCCAGAATGCGTCATCTAACTTATCGGACCAATCCTTACGATTTGATCCGACTGTTTTCTTCAGAATCTGTTTGATACCCCGATTACTTACCTCAACTTTCCCACTAGTCTGCGGATGATAAGTCGTTGCATGCCGATGGGTGACCCCATAGCGTTGGAAGGCTTTCTCCATCTACGCATTGCAGAAGTGGGTCCCTCGATCACTAATCAGGACTTTAGGGGTACCAAAGCGGGAAAAATCTATTTAATTAATCTCACAACAACCCTAGAATCATTCGTGGGTAAGGCTTGAGCCTCCACCCACTTGGAAACATAGTCTAAGGCTACTAGGATGTACGTGTTCCAACAAGATGGCGGAAACGGGCCAATGAAATCGATGCCCCACAAATCAAAAATCTTACATGCCTGAATGACAGTCTATGGCATCTCATTCCGGGATGAGATATTTCCTACTCTCTAACACGCGTCACAACTCCTCACAAACTCATGCGCGTCCTTAAAGATCGCCGGCCAATAAAACCCAACGTTGAGTACCTCCTTCACTGTCAGACTCTCTCCATAGTGGCCACCTGTTGGTCCTAAGTAGCAATGCCTTAACATTCTCCTTGCCTCACCACCATTTGATCTGCTCCAATACGGAAGAGGTAGGGGTCATCCTAAATGTAATGCTTAACATCTGCAAAGAATTTCTTCTTTTGTTGATGTGTCATGCCTCTCATTAGAACCCTGTCGCTAAGTAATTAGCCAGATTTGCAAACCATGAAAAGCCCTCTTCATGTGCTTTCACAAACATCCGTGTCTCTTATGGAAAGTTATCATCAATCATGTCCTCCTTAATCTCCTCAGGCCCGGAGTCCTCTAAATGTTACATATGATCCACTACTACATTCTTCGCTCCTTTCTTATCCCAAATTTCAATGTCAAACTCTTGAAGTAGTAAAATCCATCGTATCAATCGTGGCTTAGCATTCTGCTTACTAAACAAATACTTAAACGCTGCATGGTCTGTGTAAACAATAGTCATAGAAAGGATGAGATAAGATCTAAACTTATCAAATGCAAAGACTACTGCTAATAGTTCCTTCTTCGTCATGGTGTAATGCTCTTGCGCATCTGTGAGCGTCTTACTCGCTTAATAGATTGGGTGAAAATGTTTGTCCCTACGCTGACCTAAGACTGCTCCTATCACATAATCACTCATGTCGCACATTAGCTTAAAAGGTAAACTCCAATCCGGGCGACCATAATCGAAGCATTCACCAACTTCTCCTTCATAAGCTCATAAGCTCTCTTACACTCCTTAGAAAACACAAATGACACATCTTTCTCTACAAGTTGCGTCATCGGCCTTGCAATCTTAGAGAAATCTCTAATGAAACGTCGATAAAAACCAGCGTGGCCTAGGAAACTCCTAATAGCTTTCACCGATGTGGGTAATGGAAGCTTGCAAATAGTCTCAACTTTTGCCTTATCAACCTCGAGCTTCGTGTGTGAAATCTTATGCCCTAAAACGATGCCCTCCTTTACCAATGAAATGACACTTCTCCGAGTTCAGCATGAGGTTGGTCTCCTCACATCAGCCCAACATCCTCTCCAAACGCTCCAAACATGAATCAAAGGAGCTCTCAAACACAAAAAAGTCATCCATGAAAACCTCCATGGAGTCCTCGATCATATCCTAGAATATAGCCACCATACACCGCTGATAAGTAGCTGGAGCGTTACATAACCCAAATGGCATGTGGCGATATGCAAAGGTGCCATACGGGCATATAAAGGTCGTCTTTCCCCGATCTTCCATGGTGATGGGGATCTAGAAATAACCAGAAATTCCATCAAGGAAAAAGTAAAACCATTGCCTTGAAAAATGGTCCAATATCTGATTGATAAAGGGAAGCGGGAAATGGTCCTTCCCCATGGCAATATTTAGTTTTTGATAATCAATGCAAACTCGCCACCCGGTGACTATCCTCTTCGGAATCAACTCATTCTTCTCATTAGTCACCACTATCATCCCCCTTTCTTGGGAACAACCTGCACGGGTGTTGGACTCAACAAGTGCATTAAGAAGGAAAATGCATGCCAAAATCAAACATAATATGTTCTAACATTCAAACAATCATTAAATAACACATTAGCATCATTAACATTCATAACATACACTAATTATTGTTTAAATTTTATTTTCAGGTTTGTAGATAAAATAAATTTTGACAAGTGTCTGCAGTGGATGAAAAAGTGCCCACAGCGGAAGACCAAGTCTATGTAGTAGATGAATAACAACTTCCAAGTGTCTACACTAGATGAACAATTACATACAACGGATGAACAAAGTCCACAGCTGATGAACAGTCCACAACGGATGTTCAATCCACAACGGATGAACACTCCATAGCGGACAACTAACAAGACACATACAACCAAGTGTTCACAGCGAACAACATCCAAGATACAGTGGACAGTTTATTCAACATCCACAGCGGACGATTGTCATTCATAGTGCGTAGTTTATCATCCACAGTGGATGACTTAGACTTAGGATTTTTATGTAATTTTCGTTTTCATAAGGGTATTTTGTAGTTGTATATAGCTATCTGTATAGGCTATAATTAACATAATACCCTAATCCTTTGTAAGCTTTTGAACGATCAATACAAACAAATAGTTATTATCATTGAAGCATTCAATCACTAGCAATCATACACATACTAGCACACACTAATATCATAGCTCTAATCATGGGTTTTCGGACCATAATTATTGTTTGTTGAATACAATATAAGAATCTGTTGTTCTAGTTGTAAAGAGATTTGAAAAGATCCTTGGGGAAATCATTCACTTATTCTTGTTCTTATTCTTAACAAGTTCAAAAATCTAAGTGTTTTTTATTTCATCAGGTGGTATTAGAGACTTGGCTCAAATCAAACACTGATTTCCGATCCTCTCATTCAACAACATGATATATGTGGTTCATTAGCTTCCAAACGTACATTTCGAGCTGAAAATCATCACAAACACCTTCTTTTACTTCAAACATACATCATATGCTTAAAACATGATTTGTTAATATGTTTTTATGCATTTTATAGAAGAATTTGTGTGTTTAAAGCTCAAAACATCATTCATACACTATTTTCAAACGTGTTCATCACAAAACTCGTAAAACCTTATCAGTTTCTTCAAGTTTTCTTGATAAAACAGTACACAAGTATTGTTCTATCGATTTTCATCAAACAGACACTCATTTGAATACTTTGAATCCATTCTTTGTATTTAAATATCATATTTCAGTTGTTCTATACTCAAAACAGGCGATTTATCATCTTCAAACAACAAACAGATTGTTGTTTTGTTAAGATTGTAACAGCCGCCAACAAACCCTAGGATAAACCCTAGTTTTTGCTACAGTGATTTTTGTTGATTAAACATAAAAAAACGAATAAGAAACGTATTCTTCTTTAAATTTTTAAAAAAGTTACTTTTTGATCCAAAAAGTTAACTTTTAAAATATTTTCTGTGTTTTTAGAGTTTTTGACTTTTATTGACTGACATCAGTAACTTTGACATTACTTAACAGAATATTCATTTCTTTTCATCAAGATTTAAAAGTGACATCATAGGAAATTAATTGTTTTAAAATTAATTAATTCCTTTTATTCGGTAAAGTGTAAAAAATGTGAAAAACACTTTCATATAGATCGTAGTGACTTTAGGATAAAAACAAATTTAGCGCCGAGCTAAATATTCAAACTAATTTGACTTAAATCGTTAAGTTAAAATTTAACAAACATGTCTGATCAAATTTCAGGAACAAACAGTGGTCTAAAACCACCAAGACTTAAAAACAAAGCTGATTTCAAACAATGGAAGATTATGTTCTGAAACTGGATTATATTCCAAGACCCGGACCTATGGACATCCATAACCGAGGGACCATACATTCCTTTGACTCTTGCTCCAGATTACAACACATAAAAAGTAGTGAGCTTGAAAAGCATAGCTGGTGATGAACTCAAGAAGGTGAAAACAGACATGAAGGCACACAGTATATTGGCAATGACTTTGCCATTTGAAATTTTGACAAGGGTTGAAAATTTCAAAACAGCACATGAACTTTGAAAGGTACTTCACACTATGTGTGAAGGAAGTGAGGAGATAAGGGAAGTCAAAAAGGGAAAAATTGAGGACCCAATATGAGACCTTCCAATGTTCAAGGAGAATCAATTCCACAACAGCTTCACAGATTTGTTCAACTAGTAAATGAGATGATTGTTTATGGCCTTAAATACGAATCTCTGGAGATCAATAAAAAGATGTGGCATACACTGCTAGAGAGCTGGATTCAGTCAGTGTCTTTAATGAAAGCAACATTGGATCTTGAAGCATTATCTCTAGATGCTCTAGTGGCTAAAGTTAAAGCAATAGAACTAGATGAAAGATCCAGAAACAACAACACAATAAGACATGTGGAATCATACAAGTTCAAGGAAATTCAACAAATAGACAAGGCATTTTTTGACATGCACTGGAGAAGATGAAGATGAAGAATATCTAGATTCCAGTGAAACTTCCTTCTTCTCTTCTCCTAAATCATACAACAATAAACAGAAGTCTAAAAAGACTGGTGTTCATGCTTCCCATGAAGCAACACCATAGACCAAACAACATCAACATCCTCATACTTCTAGCTCCAGCAAACAACAACAACCAAAGACTCAAAGCATACATAAGTTTGAGAAACCAATGGATGCTCTCACAATCATTCTACAAAGTGAAGAGCAGAAGGCAACCTATGCAACCTTCTCCACAAGATTTGAACCTTACTTGGGTGCTAATCTCACACCGTTAAGACATCATCCAACAAGACTTGGATGAATTACCACCAGACATGATTAACGAAATGGATCTTCAGTGGTCTATGGCAATGATTGCCCATAGATCAAAAATGTTTTTATAAAGAAACAGAGGGTTGAGCATGGATAAGAAAATCAAAATTGGTTTTGACAAGATGAAGGTGAGATGTTATATTTGTCAAATATATGGACATTTTTCAAGAAAATGCCAACAACCAAGAGTTGACAGAATTAACAATCAAACATATGCAATAAGCATATACCATTCAAATAGACAGATTCCACCTCCTCTTAGTATCCCTGTTGCACCAGCTCTACCTCAAATCACACAATACAGTCCAAATTAGCACTCAAATACATCAGCCATGATTATAAAACAAGATGGGGAATGTGATTGGAGCACGTACGAGGCTAAGATCCAATCTCCTGATCATGCACTCATGGTAGATATAGCACTCATTGTAGATATAGAAGATAAGATCTTTAAAATCCTAAGAGAGGTGAGGGAAAACCTGTGTACACAAGCATGTATTGATGAAGTCAATAGATGAAGAGAGCATGGAGACAAATTTCTGAGAAAGAAATTAAAACAAACATTTTGAATGAAAGTTTAAACTAAAAAAAATATGGAATCAAAATACTTTCATTACAAAATGATCTGGACAAATTAATGTCTAAAAATCTATCACTTGCAGCTCAAGTTGAGCACTCTCTGAATCTTTGACTCAGTCAAATATAACACCTGAAACTTGGGTCAAAATAAATAGAAAAGAAAAGTATCAAGAAGAAAATAAAAAGGAGCCAAAGTCAAAGTGGTATTGTGTAAATAGTACACAAAAGTCAAAAGTTTCACTTTTAAGGGCATGGCCGCCCATGCCATGCACACTTTTCTGCTGTTGTTTGATGGAGAAGGAGAAAGGAGCTGGAAACCTTGTTTCTCTCGATTTATTGGAGAAGAAAGGCTGAAATCTTCTTGGGTTTATGTTTTTGGTGTCAATTGGTTTGGTTTTCTTTGTGGTTTCACCCTTAGAAATCGATTATTAAGTGTTCTATGTGTTTTGGTGTTTGTTTTGCTTGTTTTAGGTGTTTGAACTCATGTGCAAGCAAGTTTGGTGGAGTTTTGCTTGTTTGCTGCAATAGGTGAGTTCTAGAACCCTGATTTTACTTGTTTTAAACATTTCTAGGGCTGAAAATGCATGTGAAAATGTTTCTAAAATTAATATATATGTATCCGTAGGTATATGTGTATGAATTCTTGTGTTTTATGGTTGTAAGTTTGTTCTTGATGCTTAGAATATTAAATTTAAGTTATGAGCATGTTAGAATGTAGATTGGGACTAAAAATATGATAGAAACATGTTAAACAGTTGGCCATGCGCCCAAACAGGGTCCGTGCACCGGAAATTTGGCTGAGGAAACTTAAGTATCCCATGCGCCCAAATAGTATCAATGCGCCTGGAAATTTGCCTTAGAAAATCTTAAGTGGGGTTCATGCGCCCCAATAGTGCCCATGCGCCCCAAACCTTGCCTGAAATTACTAAGTGTCGACTCATGCGCCTGAACAGTACCATGCGCCCAACTTTTTCCTCAGGCACCTAAGTGTAAGTCCATGCGCCTGAACAGTTCGTGCGTCCAAGAGTTAGGATAAAGAACACCTAAGTGTAGGATCATGCTCCCGTATAGTGTTGATGCGCCTAAGTAGGGCTCATACGCCTGCATAATTCCCATGCGCCTAAAACACTTAGAAATTTCTGGAATTTTGGAGAAATTAGAATTTTAAGGTTTGACCTTGGTTTGACCTGATGCTTTTATTTGATTATTTTATTCATGTTGTGGGCTGTTCTAATGTTCCCTATTATTATTTTATTAGGTGACTTTACGTGGTATGTTTATGTTTGTAAAGTATTATTATTATTTAAGTGTGTAAGGATTCCTATAAGTCTGATGCAGCCAAAACACTCCTAAGTCTTCCTGCATGCTGCATAGAAGAACATGAAGTAGAAATGCTTCGGAAGTTTTACACTTCAGAAATATTCTAAGTGTAAAATCTTCCG
>BJCO01808247.1:0-16082 GCA_018326465.1 Flaveria floridana
TCGCACTTTTCGTACATCATTTATTATCTTTCACTTCTATCTAGATCCTGTCAAGCTTTACCCTCTTCATGGCACGCGGCCACGATTGCTGAGGTCGAATGACAAGGATCCTGTTTCGTACTTTATTATTATATTTTGTTCATTCATTCATTTCTTCGCTCATTACTTTTCATTACTCGAATCTTGTCTCATGTAATATCCCCGACTCATGCTCGAAAGCTGATGCTGTGCCGGGGCTGTACACAAACTCCCGACTCATGTCCGAAGACTGACACAACATCGGGATACGCGACAAAGATCCCATTCGAGTCAACCACATGGATTGAACTCCATCCGAGTCTGTTGCAACACAAGGACGCTCACCTCATTATCTCGTCTCATCGTACATATCGCACAAATCGCACCAATGGAGTGGTCACTAAGACCGACTCCCCCTGTGTGTGTGAGAACTCTTGGGGTTTAGCCAGACTCGAACACCATCTCATGGGTTAGCCAAAATCGCATGCTACATAATCCACATGAGGTAGCCAAAATCGCACTCTACATAGCACATAATAAATAGCACATCGCACGTATCGGAGTAGTTACCAAAACTGAACTCCCTACTGTGTGTCTATGCCCCCTTATGAATTAGCCAAGATCACACGCTATAATACACACACAGTTGAGCTAACAACTCTCAATGAGTTGTGAACCTACTTTCTTTCTCTTGCAAGCCAACCTTACTCTCATTCATTCGTTCATGCTTGCGTTCAGTCATTACGTTCATCTTTTCATTATCTTCCACTTTACGTTACATAATACTTTCATTACATTCATTAACGTCCATCGCAACCACGGGAAGACAATCATGCATAATAATAAGGAACATAACAACATAAAACATCAATCACACAAGGCAACATCGCACACCCATAACATACATCATGCATAACATACAACATGCACAATCACACAACATCAAACATCACACGAATCACACGCGTCACATCATATAAAACCATACGGCATCACACATCATCATGCATCGCATCATCATCATCATGATAATCATCTTACATCATCCATGCCCATCACATCATCTACAACCCCAAAGGTCCGAGCCTACGTCCACACTTTCCTGAAAGTCGGACAATACTATGGTCATTCGGGCGTATGGACCATATTCGGTCGCATGGTCTTCCATGCGTATGATAACACTCAGGCAAATGGACCTCCAGTCGCATAGCCTCCAATCGCATGCTTCCCACGCGAATGAACCTCAGTCGCATGACATTCGGGCATATGGACCTCAGTCGCATGACCTTCATGCGAATGACCCTCAGTTGCACACCTTTCATGCGTATGAACCTTAATCGCACGACTCACAGGCGTATGGACTCCAGTCGCATGAGCTTCAGTCGCATGACCTTCATCCGCATTTCATTCAGTCGCATGACTTTCATCCGCATGTCATTCTGTCGCATTACTTTCGTGCGAATGAACCTCAACCATACTCCTTTCATGCGTATGGACCCAGTCCCATGCCATTCGGATGCATGGACCTCCAGTCGCATAGCCCTAGCTGGGTGCAGAATGTAGTTCATCCCGAACTGCAGCTGCCAAGTTCGACCTCCAAACTCTTCCAAACCTCTTTTAAGCTCAAATCAGCCATTCTAAACCTTAGGGAAGCATACCACGACACCATTCAAGCACAACCAAGCCCGAAATCAAGACCCAAACGAATCATACACATACACATACATACACAAATGGGTTTACACCCAAAATATCCAAAAACGATTTTTAGATGTGTTCCAGCCCGAAAATCATTCAAAAACGTGTAAAAGAGGGGTCCTTGAACTCACACAAACAATCCCATCGAGTAGAGCTTTGATTTGACCCGCTACACTTCGATTTTCACGCTCGAATCCACCCGAACCAAGCTTTTCTCTCTTTTTCTCCTTCTCTTCTCCCTTGGCTGAGTTTTTTGCAAGGATGGGGAGGGTGTGGGCTGCCCTCCCCCTTTTATACTCCCACTCATCCAAATTTTTCCCGTTTGGCAACTTTGGCCCCTCGACTTTGGGCTTTATCTCTTTTCTTCTTTCGTCGGCTTCAAAGAAAATTTCCGGGCGTTACAATATCATTCGGTTTTTAGGTCCTTTTTCAACATTTTGCATAACTGTATTTGGTATTAATTTAACTTTTATAATTAAGAATATAAATTTCATCTAATAACAAGGTTAAGTAATAATTATAACAAATACGATAAATAATAAAAAATTCTTCACATATAAACATTTAAAAGTTGCAAGAATGAAAAAGATATACAAAATAGAAAAACTACAAAAACAAAATAAGATTAAAATGCAGAAAGAAAAAAAAGTTGATTGACTTGTCTCTTTCTAAGATGTCAAAAAGATATACAAAATAGAAAAACTACAAAAACAAAATAAGATTAAAATATAGAAAGGAAAAAAAGTTGATTGACTTGTCTCTTTCTAAGAAGTCAACTGAGAATGTCACACCCTCAAAATCCACGTGCGGGGTTTTGCCGTGAGGCGTGTGAACAAACCAGGATCCCAGTCATTAGTGTAACAGCCCCTCCTCAACCTCAAGGTGAGTTAAGGACTTGTGCTAAATATTTAAGTATGCATTTTGTCTAAGTCATGCACTTGAACAGTGCCCATGATCCTGAACAGTGCCCATGATCCTGAACAGTGCCCATGCGCCTGAACAGTGTTCATGCTCCTGAACAATGCCCATGCACCCAAGTCCTGGGCGTCCCAGCAGTGCTCATGCACCCCAACAGCTTTCATGCGCCTAAGTCTCAGGTGTCCTAATAGTGATCATGCGCCATAACAGTTGTCATGCGCCTATGACCTTTACACTCTGTATATGTAAATATTCATCTTTTGGGAGATTTCATCATCTATTTTCATTCATTATCGAATATTATACTGTTTTAGATCCTAACTTTAATTTATTCAAGCATTGTTATTATATATGTTGCATGTTTTACTACCTTGGAAGAATCCACCTTAACTTGCCTTAGTCTACAAATTATCAAGTGATTTTAAGGATACAAAATGATTAAAATACCCTACCAACTACACGTTACAACACTAGTTTAAGCATGATAGGGTAATCAACATTTGTTAATGTCAACCTCATCGACAAATGCGGATGGGAGGCCTTCATCCGCATTTGTCCTAGAAATTACAATCAGCGACACTATACAACAAAATTTACACTATACATTATATTACAAAAAAAAATATTATTAAACAATCCCACCAACCAAAATTCGGCCACCTCCTCATCCTCCACTCACAATTCGGCCGCCCCTTCCCACCAATACAACATTCTGTGAACCCTGAAAAACCACCTTAATACTCCACCTTTTCTCTCTTTTTCCATACGTGCAAAATATTTCAAATCGTCCTTTCATATTTCTTTCTCTCTTTCTCTCGAACTCACGCTTAACTGAGAGACACACACATACAAACATTCTAACACTTGCTCACTCAAGCAACATCTCGAAGGAACTAAAGATTCCAACCTTGTTTCGGAGACCATCTGCTCATTTCTATCCTCCTAACTAGCTCATACATTGCTAACCATCTAATACGTAAGTGTCATTGTGCTCCTATCAACTAAACCTTAACATATTCATCCTTATCTTACTTCGAACCATACTCTGATCGTTCTAACAGAAAGCTTGATGTTCGAACCTCGTATTATGGGACTCAACTCCACACAAGGTACTTTCCAAGAAAAACCCATGAATCCAGGGTCGGTGAACAAGGTTTTACCCTGAAAACCCTCTTTTTATGCATTTTAGCAACATCTAATCACTTGTTTTGAAAAACCTTCCCAACTGAAGTTATAACCTGCTTAAGAATAGTAAAACAAACTTTATTATAATTAGGGTTTGAAAGTTATAGTATGGTTTAACGACTTTTAAGTACAACTATGATGATTACACGGGTGTAAGTGGTGTGAAACACCCGTTTGTGGCATGTTTATGATATATATGTGTAACCGTGGGTGAAGGCTAGAATTTCAATAGTTTTGGGACTTAAGCTGCCTAATATTTTGAGTTGATGACTGGGAAACTTAGTAATGGACGGTTTGGTTATGACCAACTTGTTTAGGGACTCGAAAAAAGGAAAAATGGTAAAAACTTTCAAGAATAGCAAAATAAATGAAATTGCCATGTAAAAAATAATTCTAGGCCCTAACATAAAAATAATAGGCAAAATGGTTGGATTTGATGGTATTTGGGGTAAGCTCACGAGTAAATGGAAATTAAACGATAAAAACGCGTTTTAACGGGTAAATCATAAAAACGAAGTTTTAATCAAAAGAGCCCAAAAACATATTTTTGACAGCTTATTATGCTCATAATAAGTCATTAAATAATATTTAGAGGATAATTGGATGAAAATAGAAGAATTTAAAAGAAACTGTTAAAATCTTCGGTTTTACAGTAACCGGTAACTTGTAATTTTTATTTTAAACCTCTCAAGATAAAATCTGGACATAATAAGTTTAACTAAGCCTGAAAGTAATATAAAGACCCCTAAGAACTAATAATGACCATATTTGGGTCAAAAAATGGAAAGTAGGCAACTTTGGGGTAAGAATTGCAATATTTGAAACTTGAGAGACCAAAGTGTAAATTCGGAAAATATAACTCAAATTCAGTTACTTAGTGGCCAGAAACTAATATTAAACTTATTTTTATGTAAACACATTTATAAGAATCATAAGAACATGTCATTCACATGAAAAAAAACCCTAACTTTCCTAAAAAGAAACCTTTTGAAGCAAAACGCTAACAATTCAAAGCTAGTTGAACTTTTAACCTTATAACACACCTAGTTACACACAACATGCCCTTAGAACACCTAGGTTATTACTTGAATCTTGATGCTAGGGTGCTAGGATTGAATCATTATACACGACGAACCCGTTGCTTGAAACCTAAGGTGAGTTCCATTGTTCCCTTTTTACTATTGTTTTGGGATGAAGCATCCTCCGTTTGAAGAGAACTATCACTGTGCTTTTTTATGATGTTTATATTTTGTGAAAAATGTTGATACATGCTTATAATTGTATCACAATCATTAATTCTTTTGGTGAACCGCTTGTTTTATACGGGTAGATCTACTTGAGAAATCCCCCACACAAAGTGTCTTCCGTATAGGAAGGGTACCCCACTGAGATCCTGAGGGATCATTTGTGTCATGTGACAGGTTTTTATAAGACACTATGGTGATCCATCCAGCAGGTATAGTGCACTGTTTTGAGGTTCAGTTCACCTTATGGGTTAGCCGACACAAACTTAACTTTAGAAGAGGCCCGCTAGGACTGTGTGTAGGGTTGATTATGACCCCACAACAGTGATTTTTATGATACTAGAAACAACTTATAGATTTTTAAAGAATCCTGTTGTTTACAAACTTAATCACTTTAACTCACCAACTTTTTAGTTCACATAAAACCTTTTTAAGCATGTTTCAGGTAACCCTTGATGGAAGTCCAGCTTGGTTAGAAGACTTATGGATGACCTAGCTGCGTGACCCCATGGTATTATTAGACACTATGTTTAACTCTTGGACAATTTACATTCGATGTTAATTATAACTATGTATACTTTGACACCAAACATTTCTGTTATAACTGGGCTTAACTGTTATAGTCCCGGATTTGTAAGACTTGTGTATTGCCATGTGATTTCTCTACTTGTGTGCTCTTCTAATGGTTTGTTTCCGTTGCCATGTATGTTGCTAGCCTGTGACGTCCCGCCCTCCTTGGGCCCCGGGGTGTGACAGATTGGTATCAGAGCCACAGGTTGTAGAGAAGTCAGGAATACCTTATTAGACCTTAGGCTACAACCCTGATACCTTATGACTGTCCTTGCTTGGGTGAATGTTGCAGTAAGTGGGTTGGATAAATTGTTCATTACACTTGATCAACGTAATCATGAATTTATCGAAAGCGTAAATTCCAGCACGAAACTCAACGTGTGATTTTGGAGTAGATGACTTAAGGAATTTTCTTAACATGGTCACAAACAAAATTTTAATTAAACTATCATGTCTGTTACCGCTTGAGGATACTATTGCTTATTGATACTACTACCATCATTACTATTACTAGTACTATTACTATTATTGTCATGAGATATGAGAAACAAAATTACTCATGATAATTTTTTCAAGACAACACGACTATGGTGGATAAGGGAAAGGCACCAGCATACCCAACTAATGAGACTACCCCAGTTGGGAACCACAGGAAGGCAAAGCCCCAAACAGAATATGAGGCGCACTTACGAAGGTGTTGACATGCGGGCTGGATATCTGTGACCTATGATGACACTGAGCCATCAGAAGACTCTTCATCAACATCCCCAGCTAGGAACTGAACGCGCTCCAACTCACCACACATCGTCGCAGCTACCCATTCACCTATTCCACCTATTGCGAATAGGGGTGCGCGTGTTATCACTCGTCCTTGTAAGAGTGCTACACCAGGACCTTCCGTTTCCTTTAGGATGCCTCCTCCACCTCTTCCTGTGATGGCTCCAGCACCAACACATCCTGTGATTGACCTGCCTAGACGAAAACCTCACGATGAGTAATGGATGGCACCTAGGCATAGTATGTATGACGGCCCTAGTGTACTCGCTGGAGATCCCTACTCCTAATCTAGCCGTCGGGCTAGTGATTTTGGTCCATCAGACCCTACCCTGAGTGATATACTTAGAACCATCCAGAGGCATGAGCTGACTCCTCAGCACGCCATGCGGACCTCTCAGTCCGCCCAATTCCAGGCAATGGTGGCTTCTAACAGTGTTCAACGCCTGGAGCAGGGGTGGAAGAAGAAGATTTTAGGCTGGTTTGGGTGGTTGAAGAAGAAGTGGCAGTGATGATGTAGCGATGAATGATTGCTTGGTAGTAGGCTTCGAAGTTATTTTAAGAAACTACTTTATCTATCCATTTAAGAAACTATTATTATTTATAGGGGGATGGCACCTTTCAATTTGTGAAACTATGACACTACTACTATTCTATTTGGTTGGCACTATGTTTAAAATATCTATGAAACTATTATTTTATGATGCTTACTTTTGCAGCATGAATTAATTCGGAATGTGCTAACCCATGTGTTGAGAAATTAATTTTGTTGCTACATATGTAGTTAACCTCATGTTCTTTGAATGAAACAACTATGCATGACTTGTAGTAAATAATAGGTGTTCTCACATCTGTGGCGATCATAACTAATAGGAATAAATTTGATGCAATGGAATACATGAAACCAAATATATGAGATGCTAAATAAGTTATTCTATGATGACACCAAAATGCCGCCTAGACGAGGAGTTCGCGTTGGAAGAAGGGGAGCTACCCGAGGTAGAAATGAGGAAGCTAGATGAACTTGAACCCAAGGTGGAAACCAACCACCTACCCCACTTGAAACTCCACATGGAGAGAATATCAACCAAGAGAATGATAAGAGGATTGCTAACTTGGTAGCTCAGCAAATTGCCAATGTCATCTCGACAATAATCGTCCAGATCAACGCAGATCGGGGAAATACAACCGCAAATAATGGAACCAGGAATGATGAAGGAAACAATGATGACACTGAAGGGATAAGAAATGGATGTTCCTACAAGACATTCATGGCCTGCAAACCGAAAGACTTCTATGGCACTGAGGGTGCAGGTGAGACCTATAGATGGTTGGATGAGATAGAGGCTGTACTAGATATCAGTGAGTGCAAGCTTAAGCACCTGGTAAGGTTTGCGTCACAATCACTTAAAGGACCAGCACTTGAATGGTGGAAAACCATCATTCAGCCTCGAGGCAAAAATGTTGTTGGCCGGATGAACTGGTCTTTCAGGGAGCTAATTACCAACAAATACTGCCCGATCAACCAACTGGAGAAACTTGAGGCCGAATTTCTAAGCTTGGAGATGAAAGGCCCAAACTACACGAAGCACATCAACCGTTTCCTAGCCTTGTCCAGATTGGTGCCACACTTAGTGATGCCAGAAGCCAAGGGTGTAGGCCGCTTCATCTAGGGATTACATCCTAGGGTTAGAGGCATGGTCCGGTCTTCCAATCCTATAACCTTACAAGCTACAGTTGATTTCACCAGTAGTCTGACTAATGACCTAGTTAGAGCTAGTTGGACTGAGTAGGTGAAAACCATGGATAAGAAGAAGGAAGTGGATGAGAAAAGGAAGTGGTTTGATGCTAGGAAGGTGGCCGGCAATAGTGGTAGTTCAAGCAAGAGATCTGGTGAAGTTGTAAGGCATAACGACCAAGTTGGAAAGGCTCGGAGATTATACTTAGGCACCAGTCCTTTTTGCAATAAGTGCAAACTTCACCATCAAGGAGAGTGCAACCCGATGCTCTTTTTTAGATGCAACTGAACTGGTCATTTAATTAAGGATTGCACTCACGGGCCAGGGAAGCAATGTTATGAGTGCGGAGATCCAGGACACATGAGGAATAAGTGTCCCAAGCTATGAAGAGACAAGGATACTAGACCTACCAAACCCAAGGGAAAAGCGTTCGTGATGGATCTGAATGGTGCCCGTAAAGAACCTGATATGGTGAACGGTACGTTTCTCATAAACAACCATCATACTACCGTTATATTTGATACTGGACCGACTCCTAGTTTTGTTTCTACTACCTTTAGGCCTTTGATTGAGTTAGCAACCCGCACTTTAATTGATACATTTACCGTAGAATTGGCTGACGGTAATATAAAGGAAACTAATGAAATCATCGAAGATTGCAAAATGGTCCTAGAGGGTAATCCTTTTAGTATAGACTTAATGCCTATTAAATTAGGAGGTTTTCACGTGGTCATAGGAATTGATTGGATGGCTAGGAATAGGAATGAAATCGTGTGTGATGAGCGGTTGCTTAAGATACCTTTAGCCAATAAGGAGATGTTAGTAGTACATGGAGAGAGAAACCAACCACTGTGCCCTATGATATCACACCTAAAGGCTACCAAGA
Organism: Flaveria floridana; assembly: GCA_018326465.1. Lineage (NCBI taxonomy): Eukaryota > Viridiplantae > Streptophyta > Magnoliopsida > Asterales > Asteraceae > Flaveria > Flaveria floridana. The sequence goes on from BJCO01808247.1 coordinate 9,033, forward strand.
GCCACAAGAAATGACACACAACATTCATAATCTATGTGATGAAAGCAAAAGGGGAACAAAAGGTTAATGATATACTCGTGGTGTCTGAGTACTTGGAAGTCTTTCCTGAAGACTTACCAGGATTCCCTCCAACCCGACAAGTTGAGTTCTAGATAGATTTAGTACCTGGTGCCGCGCCGGTGGCCAAAGCAACGTATCGACTCACTCCACCCGAGATGAAGGAACTGATGTTACAAATCCAAGATTTACTCAATAAGGGGTTTATACGATGAAGTGTTTCACCATGTGGTGCTCCAGTACTATTTGTCAAAAAGAAGGACTAAACTCTATGAATGTGCATCGATTATCAGGAATTGAACAAACTTACCATAAAGAACCGATATCCTCTTCCCAGAATTGACGACTTATTCGATCAATTGCAAGGAGCTAGCTACATCTCTAAGATAGACTTGCGATTGGGATACCACCAACTGAGGATAATGGATGAAGACATTCCCAAAACAGCCTTCAGAACTAGATATGGACACTACGAGTACCTATTCATGCCTTTCGATCTGACTAAAGCACCAGCGGCATTCATGGATTTCATGAACCGTGTGTGCCGCCCATACCTAGACAAGTTTGTGATCGTGTTTATTAATGATATCTTGATCTACTCTCGAAGCGAAGAAGAACACGAGAAGCATCTCCGATTAATCCTTGAACTACTCAAGAACAAGCAACTATATGCAAAATTCTCCAAATACGAGTTTTGGATGCATGAAATCCAGTTCTTGGGCATATAGTGAATAAGGATGGAATCCAGGTGGATCCAGTAAAAATAGAGGCTATCAAAAACTAGAAAATCCCAGAAACTCCTACCAAGATCAGACAATTTCCTGGTTTGGTTGGTTATTACAGGAGATTTATCAAGGATTTTTCATAAACAGTACAACCACTAACTGCTTTGACCAAGAAGGATACAACTTATGAGTGGGGAAAGGAACCAGATAAAGCCTTTAATGTGTTAAAAGAAAAACTATTCAGGGCACCTATCCTTGCCCTACAAGAGGGAACGGAGGACTTTGTAGTCTATTATGATGCATCGCCTAAAGGATTTGGTTGTGTGTTAATGCGGCGGGAAAAGATGATCGCTTACGCGTCCAGATTTGGAATTGGATGTCATGGTATTTTGCACTCAAAATATGGAGGCAGTACCTCTACGATACTAAGTGTGTTATTTACACCAATCATAAAAGCGTGCAGCATATCTAGGATCAGAAGATGTTGAACATGCGACAAAGGTTATGGGTAGAATTATTGAGCAATTACGAATGCGAGACCCGCTACCATCCAGGAAAGGAAAAAGTAGTGCCAGATGCCCTGAGCAGAAAGGAAAGGGAAAAACCCCCTTGTGTTCGCCCTGAGGATGAGCGTGTACACTAGCCTTGTTGCTACATTGAATGAATCATAGAGGGAAGCTCTTAAGGAGAATAAACAGAATGAGGAAATGTTAACAGGGATGGAGAAGCATTTGGAAGTGGACAACGATGGCTCATACAAATGTGAAAGGAGGACATGGGTACCTAACCATGGTGGAATTGGGGATATATTTGGATGAAGCACACAAATCAAGATATTCGGTTCACCCAGGAAGTGATAAGATGTATCAAGACTTGAAGATACTTTTCTGGTGGCCCGGACTAAAGAAATCTATCGACATCTATGTGGGGAAATGTCTGACGTGTGCGATGGTAATGGCTGAACACCAAAAACCTTCAGGAACCCTACAATAAGTAGAGATCCCGGAATGGAAATGGGATAACATCACAATGGATTTTGTCATGAAATTACCAAGGACGTCTCGCAGTCATAATGCTATTTGGGTAATCGTGGATAGGCTTACCAAATCAGCCCATTGATGAAATAGTAACTCGGCATGGAGTGCGGCTCTCGAATATCTCAGACCGTGATAGTCGCTTCACGTCATGATTTTGGAGATCTCTCCAACAGGCTTTTGGAACCCGTCTTGATTTAAGCATCGCGCATCACCCTTAAACCAATGGGCAAAGAGAAAGAAACATTCAGACTTTCCAAAACATGCTGAGAACTTGCGTGATTGACTTCGGTGGAAGCTGGGATAACCACCTTCCCCTAGTGGAGTTCTCTTACAATAATAGTTACCAAGCAAGTATAAAAGCAGCCTCGTATGAGGCTCTATACGGTAGGAAATGTCGATCACCATTGAGTTGGAATGAGATCGGTGATAGCCAAGTGATGGGACTCGACATCATAATGGAAACCACAGATAAAATAACTAAGATTAAGGAGCGATTGAGAACAGCTAGAGATCGTCAAAAGAAATATGCTGACAGAAGACGAAGACCTCTGGAATTCCAAGTAGGTGATAGAGTGATCTTAAAGGTCACCCCATGGAAGGGAGCTGTAAGATTTGGCAAGAAGGGCAAACAAAGCCCTTCTTGAGTTAGATATATTGGACCTTTTTAAATATTGGCAAGAGCTAGTCCAGTAGCATATCAACTAAGGCTACCTCAAAAGTTGAGTTACATATATAACACTTTTCATGTGTCTAATCTGCAAAAGGGTTTGGTAGACAAGACCATATAATTGCCATTGAAGGAAGCCAAAATCAATGACAAGTTGAACTTTGTTGAGGAGCCCGTAGAGATTTCCAATCGACTGGTCCAAAAACTTAGGTGAAGTCGCATACCTAAGGTAAAAGTGAGATGGAACTCTAGGTGAGGACCCGAGTTCACTTGGGAACAAGAAATGAGATGAGAAAGGAGTATCCGCACCTTTTTAAACCCACACGTGCAAAATCTAATTGAAGCTAATATTTCAGGACAAAATTTCTTAAACAGTGGGAGAATGTAACAGCCCCTCCTCGACCTCAAGGTGAGCTAAGGACTTGTGCTCAATATTTCAGTAGGCATTTTGTCTAAGTTATGTGCCTGAACAGTGCTTATGCGCCTAAACAGTCCCCATGCACCCAATTCCAGGGCGCTCCAGCAGTGCTCATGCACCCCAACAACTATCATGCACCTAAGTCTCAAGCGTCCCAACAATGGTCATGCGCCTGAACAGTTGTCATGTGCCTAAGATCTGTACACTTTGTATATGTAAATATTCATCTTTTGGGATATTTCATCATCTATTTTCATTCATTATCAAATATTAGACTGTTTTAGATCATAACTTTAATTTAATCAAGCAATATATGTTGCATGTTTACTGCCTTGGAAGAATCCACCTTAACTTGCCTTAGTCTATAGGTTATCAATTGATTTTAAGGATACAAAATGATTAAAATACCCTACAAACTACACATTAGAACACTAGTTCAAGCATGAAAGGGTAATCAACATTTGTTAATGTTAACCGCATTGACAAATGCGGATGGGAGGCATTCATCCGCACTTGTCCTAAGTCATCTGTATTTCTTTCAAGTCTTCATCCGCATTTCTTTCAAGTCTTCATCCGTATTTCTTTCAAGTCTTCATTTGCATTTCTTTCAAGTCTTCATCCGCATTTCTTTCAAGTCTTCTTTCATATTTCTTCAGTAGTGTCCCGCACTAAGTCTTGGGAAGATTTCTTTTTTGGAGCTCTTACTATAAACTTTAAATGTTTCACGCATATATACTTATATATGTGTATGTAACCTTGCTCTTGAAGACTTGTAACACTAGAAATTACCATCAACGACACTACACAACAAAATTTACACTATACATTATATTATAAAAATATTGTTATTAAACCATCCTACCAACCAAAATTCGGCCACCTCCTCATCCCCCACTCATAATTCGGCCGCCCCTACCCACCAATACAACATTCTACAAACCCCAAAAACCACCTTAACACTCCACCTTTTCTCTCATTTTCCATACACACAAAATATTTCAAATCATCCTTTCATATTTCTTTCTCTCTTTCTCTCAGACTCACTCTTAACCGAGAAACACACACACAAACATTCTAACACTTGCTCACTCAAGCAACATCTCGAAGAACCTGAAGATTCCAGCCTTGTTTCGAAGACCATCTACTCATTTCTAGCCTCCTAAGTAGCTCATACATCGCTAACCATCTAGTACGTAAGTGTCATTGTGCTCCTATCAACTAAACCTTAACATATTCATCCTTATCTTACTTTGAACCATACTCTCATCTTTCTAACAGAAAGCTTGCTGTTCAAACCTCGTATTGTGGAACTCAAACTCCACACAAGGTACTTTCCAAGAAAAACCCATGAATCCAGGGTCGGTACACAAGGTTTTACCTTGTAAACCCTCTTTTTATGCATTTTAGCAACATCTAATAACTTGCTTTGAAAAACCTTCCCAACTGAAGGTATAACCTGCTTAAGAACAGTAAAACAAACGTTATTATAATCTTGGTTTGAAAGTTATGTTTAATGATGTTTAAGTAGAACTATGATGTTTACATGGGTGTAAGTGGTGTGAAACACCCGTTTGTGGCATGTTTATGATATATATGTATAATCATGGGCTAAGGCTAGAATTTCAATAATTTTAGGGACTTAAAATGCTTAAAATTTTGAGTTGATGACTGGGAAACTTAATAATGGATGGTTTGGTTATGACCAACTTGTTCGGGGACCCGAAAAGAAAGGAAACATGGTAAAAACTCTCAAAAATAGCAAAATAAATGAAATTGCCATATTAAAAAGAATTCTAGAATCTAACGTAAAAATAATAGTCAAAATGGTCGGATTTTATGGTATTTGGGGTAAGCTCTTGAGTAAATGGTAGTTAAACTTTAAAAACGCGTTTTTAACGGGTAAATCACAAAAATGAAGTTTTAATCAAAAGAGCCCAAAAACATACTTTTGACATCTTATTAAGCTCATTATAAGTTATTAAATAATATTTAGAGGATAATGGATGAAAACAGAAGAATATAAAACAAACTGTTAAAATCTTCGGTTTTATCGTAACCGGTAACTTGTAATTTGTATTTTAAACATCTCAAGATAAATCTGGACAAAATAAGTTTAACTAAGCCTAAAAGTAATATAAAGACCCCTAAGAACTAATAAGGATCATATTTAGGTCAAGAAATGAAAAGTAGGCAACTTTAGGGTAAGAATTGCAATATTTGAAACTTGAGGGACCAAAGTGTAAATTTGGAAAATATAACTAAAATGCTGTGACACACCGAAATTTAAGGTTAACACCATTTCGACTTTTGTCGTTATCATTGCTCGCATCGTTGTCACCTAAAACGTTTACAAGCATCGCCACCGTCGTCGTTAAATATATTATGTTATATAATACTAACATCATGAATGACCTCATTTTTGAAATACAAAATGGTGTTTGTAGAGGATTCGGATAAACGGGATTACTAAAAGAATCCTCTTAATTGACATAGCACGCCCATTTACGTCATTATCAACCGAAACAAATTCGGGAACTCGAGTACTAAGTGCGAGGACCAAAGGTGACAAATTGCCAAACTAGGGCTGGGTATATAAACCCCTTACCAGTACTAACTTTCATTTCCACACCCTCTTCTTCATCTCCTACTTCACTTTCTTCTTCTACACCTCTCTACCACTTCCTAGCACCAAAATCACCTCCTTTGGTCTCGTTTTCGTCGGTTAGACTATGCTACAGCTGAGTTAGCACGTTTCCAGCAGGTAGGCGACCTTGGTAGTCCATTTTATAGCTCGTTCACTTCTACGAATTTAGGGTTTCGGGTGCTCGGGTTCAACCCGAATGCATGAGGTCGTCTGGGTGCGTGTATTGTCCATCTGCATGTGCATTTTACTCAAACATGTTAGAAAAGTGTTTCTAGAAGTCCTTGATGTGTGAAACCCGTGCACAGAACTGCCAAAGGCTGTTCAGCCCCTCCAGCAGTCGCGATCTGCTACAGTTCATGACTAGGTCAGTCGTGCGACTGGGCGTGTCGTGCGACTGAGTGGTGCGACTGGGGTGAGTCGTGCGACTGAGTCCATGCGTGTGTGCGTGTCGTGCGATTGAATGCATGCGAATGAGTATTGCATGCGATTGAGCCAATGCGGATGAATGTGTGCGACTGTGTGTATCGCACGACTGAAGGTCCAGTCGCACGAATGAAGGTTCAGTCGTACGAATGAAGCTGATTCGTACGAATGAAGGTTGAATCGTGCGAATTACTGTTGAGTCGTGCGAATGGGTGCTGTGTGGTATGACTGAATGCTGAGTCACACGAATGAGGGTTCAATCATACGAGTGAAGCTGATTCGTACGATTGAAGGCACATTCGTGCGGATGGAGTATCCAGTCGTGCGTCTAGTCTTGTTATGCGAATGGAGTCATTGTGAGTGAGTTCTTCTTGTGCGAAGTGTGCCTATCGCGTGATGATAAGGTAACATCAATAAAGTGTCATTGCTTGACCACAAAGATTAAAGTCAACGCTATCAACAGGCACATACTATTTCCATTTAAAATAACCTAAACTTTTACAATTATCGACAATCCATTTGGGACTAAAAATTTATAACAAGAACTATTATTTTTTTATATAATAATGGGATCCCCATAAGGATGTCATTTTCAATGACGACTATGCTTAATACTTGGATCTACATAAGGTCAGATATGTGTATGCCTGCTTGTGTGTGTGCCACCCACGACCGAACCAATACGACACGACCCGACTAAACATTGCTATTAACACTGGACACAACATTAATGCTTAACATAACTGTCAATAGGTGTTTGACCGTTCATTGTAAACAACATTTGGGAGGCTTCCATCCTACATACTTAATACGTAATCTGTGAGTCTTCACGGCCCCTATTTTACTCTCTTTCCTTTTGGGGGAGAAAACATGCAAACATATTTCATAAATGGTTTTAGTATTATTGATATCGCCTGTTACGTTAGTGCAAACATACATAACCGTCCTTACATTCTCGAACCGTTAGTAATGTGTAGCGAGGAAATTCTGAGTAGTACTACTGGGTTTGACAAACCCCACCCGGGCTAGTCGCGCTAGCTTGATTGGAGGTCAAACGGGTGCATTATTGACCTAACATT
>BJCO01808277.1:0-27045 GCA_018326465.1 Flaveria floridana
CATAAGTTTTGGGGAACTCCCAGACTCTTTTCTATTATTCAAAGTAAAGGAAATTGGTACAATTTGCAACTTATTCTACCTATCTATTTAAAGGGAAAAAACAACTAATTTAGAAAAGATAATTATGACTGGTTGCATAAATCAAACACTGCTTAATATATGCTTTAATTTGCTGACTTTTTGGTTTCTTTATTTTTGGAAATTATTATATCAATTATTCAAGATTAGACCAATAGTCTAAACATTCGCACTAAACAAACATACATACATACATACCCAATAAAGTCCCACTCGAATAGTAGGGTCGCCTAAGAAATCACAACTGGGCGTACCTGGTGCTGCAAAGAGCTCCCGCGTTTTCGCAGGGTCCAGGGAGGGTCCGTCCCATTTAAGGGAAGATGTACGCGGTCTTTCCCCCACATTTTGTGGGGAGGCCGTTTCCACGGATCGAACCTGAGACCTTTGGTCCCTTAGGAACAGCTTTTACCGCTGCGCCAAGGCCCGCCCTCTCTAAGAAATCACAACTAATATTCAAAAAGGTTAAATAGGTGATATGAGCTACAAACCTGCTTAAGTTTCCGAAGCTCTTTTCTAGCAATTCTCCCCCTCCATCGGGTTTGTGTAACGATTGCTGACCTCATCAGTCTCTTATAGTATTTAAAGTCTCTATGACGATGCCAATTGGCCTGCAAATATGACTCGTCATAGTAAAAAAAGAAAAAGTTTGGTTTTAACATGCAACAAATAATACCAAGTACTGACTTGCACAAGAAGTGCTGCTTTGGTTGTCTTTCTATGTCTGAATTCGTTACGAGCAGCCATTGCTCTCAAGCCTGTCTGCAGAACTATGACTGAGAGCTTGAGCTTGTTGTACCACATCGATAATGAATGTCTCCTATAATTTTTCTGTATGTTAAGTGATGCAGCCTGCCTTTTCATGTGTTCAAATAATTTAGTAGCAAGCTTTCCTATTACAAAGAACACAAAGAGAGGGGGAGTGAAACTATTGATAAGGTAAATGGAGGAAACATGATAGCAGTAACATGGCATGCAAAAAAGACAATGCGTAAGTAGAATTTTATATGGCTGATTGTGTTAAAAGGTACGAACTTTCACTGAAATTCTATTTAGGGTAATATTAAATTTTCTTCCAAAATTTGTAAGTTCATAATTTTTTTCTATTCTGGGTAGTTGTAGAACTTGACATAGGTAAGTAATAGATTAGACAACGAGGTAGAAATAACCATTTTCAGGCACACACTTACCAAAAAGAATAGATTAGACAACGAGGTAGAAATAACCATTTTCAGGCACACACTTACCAAAAATAAGAGTTGAAAGTTTGTAACCTTCAACTAGAAAACAACTTATAGATGATTACCCAAGATGGAAAAAAGTTAAGTTCCTTACTTCAAATAAGAACTTATGAGGGTTTGTAGATTTTTGGGAGTTATTAAATTCAATATTACCCTAACTACATTTAATGGAAGCCTGCTACCTTTTAATACAAACTCCGCAAGTTTGACTAATAGAATCCAAATATAGAAAAAGAATCATGGGAAGTTATGTAAGAAAAAACATTTCAAGTGGTGAAGTTCTCTGGAAAGACAAACCTCTGCATAGAGATTGCATTGAAATAGAAGCTTTCCTCAAAGCAAGAAAACGATTCCTAGTAATATGAGTTTTTATCTTTCTTTGAATTTTCTTGGCTGCAGTGTTAAGTATTTGAGCTCTCTGTGCATCTAGGTCTGCCATCTGACCTGCCCTAAGGAAAACTTTTGTTTTCCCAATCTGTCCTAACAATGATACACCTTTAGTACAATGATTTGTGAAATATTTCTGAGTGGAAACTATTAAGATAATTTAGAGGGTCTGTAAACTGGCGACTGCCATAAAACCTTATTGTACAAAAGATAGGGGGAGCAACATTAAAATAAAAGTAAAATATGTATCATGTTCATTAACCCTGACTATATCTAGCTATAGATTAAATCTTTGTTTACTTAGCAGTCAATATAAGAATAGTATGTCATTAAGAAATAAGGATTGTATGCAAATATATTATTTTACTAATTTCTAACTTAGGTTACCTGAGCCCCTTGAAGCTTCATCTTCTCAATAATCTTTTTACATGCATCTTTTGCATCAAGGCTGTTGATATAAGAAACAAACTCAATGTAAGAACAGATGCATGCCTATATGCAGCATTGTTCTAACTAGATATCACAATGAATTCTACTTACTTCGCTCCCAAAACCTCTGGAGCAAGAAGACTGAATCGATTAAGGAAATCAAAGAAACTCTTGCGAGTTGGGTATCCAGCCATGCTTATACGAATTGCTTCGAGAACACCCTTCATGATGAGTTAAAAGCACTCTATATGAGATTAAAAATTACTAAAATGAGTTAAAATATTGTTACTTTGAATTCACTCACCCCACAACGCAATTGTTGCATGATGTTGGCATTCTCAAAGATGGAAGGTTTAAGAAGATTATTTGGCTTTACACATCTAATATAATGTGGTTCTGTGGAGTTCAGAGTTTCCATTAATTGTTGAAGTTGTAGCTGCATTAATAAAAACAATGTCAAAACCCAGATTTATTCTCACATGACATATTTCTTTTGATAATTTTCTTATATTCTATTGGATGGAGAAAATTACGCATTTCATGAATTATTAGTATTCTCCATTTGACTATTTTCTCTGTGTAAGCTAGCCTGTTTTTGGATTACTTTAAGAGAAAAATCACCTTGAAACGAGAACCTATCGATGAGAATTTAGCAGATTTGTTTGAAGATTTGTTCGTCTCCTCGGGGATTGGAGGGAAAAGTCCTGCTACAAAAGAGCACTTGGAAGCCAACAACAAATCTTGATGTTCGGGAACAACGTAATCTTTGTTTTTGTCTAGAAATAGTTCAGACTGATAATGAACCTGAATATGCATATAAAGCACATACTTCAGGTTTTGATGAAGGTTTGCAACTTGGATATAGTACAAATAAAAAATTTTAATTACCTCTCCAGCATAATGAGAAATGATGAAATCACTGCGAGCCAATTTGGGTTTGACAAACCGTGGGTGGCTTTTAAATGTCTGATAAAGCTTTTGTGCAAATGTTTCATGAGTTGACTTTGGAAACATGCTGGCAACAGAGAAGTAGTTATAAGCTAGTAAAAAACCTGGGTCAAAAATCATTGTTTTCCTAAACCACCCTTTAAAGTAAATATGCAAGAAACTGGATCAAAAGATATTTGTGTGTGAGCTGTAAATACTGCATACCAGGCTTCATCAAGCAAAGCAATAATTCCACCAGGTTTCTGCAAATGTTGTACAACCATTAAAGCATAATGTCTACAGTTATAATTTGGATCGTAGATTATACAATATGTCAACATATATCCACATGTAGCAATAATCACATAGAAACTATTCCTTATTGAAAACTTCAAATTTTGAATTCATATGAACCTTTTCAATAAGTTCTAGAACATCTTTATTATCAACAAATTCTATATAGCTCCAGTCAATTTGCTCTTTGGTATATTCCTCTTGCTCCATCTTGAACACATGCTGTATGAAATCAAAAAGAACAATAAGCATCAATGATCGGTTCAGAAATAAGAAAGAATAGACATTGACCAAATATGTAAGAAACACTAGAAATCGCACCTGATTGAAATGTTGTTGCAGCTTCTCGTTAGTAAAGTTAATACAGAATTGTTCAAAACTGCACATAATAACTCTTGTTGATCATCACAATCATATCACTGAAGAAGCCATATATATAATTATTCCAGCACATCAGATTTACCTATTTTGCTTAAAGCTCTCGAAACCATAAATGTCGAGAACACCAATCAGAGACTTTGAATTTGGATCTTGTCCGATTGACATATTGATTTTATCAACTAACCTGCAGATTAGATAATCATGCACCTTCAGAACCACTTCAGTAATTCAAGTTGTTGTAATAAATGTACACAGAACAACATACTATGCAAAAGAGGCTCGAAATACCAGTCAAATAAGCGGGAATATAATGTCTTAGCCAAGCCATCCCTGCTAGTGGTTGCTGCATCAGGAGGAAGACTTCTTTTAATAACTTCTTCTGGGGTGACCATCACACGTTTTAACAGTGCATCCTCCAGCGCGTCACGATCACACCTACAATTCATAAAACAGCAAGTCAGCAATGCAGAAAGGATAATACTTGCATATAGGCATATATGTATACACACATACATATATTCTTGTAAAAATAAAGAAAGAAAGAAATATATAAACGCACATGAGTAATTCTGCTGTCATCTTCAGATGAAATTTTGACTTGTCATCTTTCAGGAGGGATGAATCAACCTCTTTTCCTTTGATAAATTGGACATTACCAAGATGGAGAATTGCAGCAACAAGTCGGAAAATTGCTTCCTGGAAGATAGGAGAACATGTTGTTGCTGTTTAATTAGAATAACAATAAATAATCTAGCAAAATACTTGGTGGAAATTGTAAAATGCCAAAAGCAACTAATTGGGTTGTCAAAACATCTAGAGTTGTAAAATAACAAAAATATACCCAAAAACTACCCAAAACAATTTTTTCTAGCTGGATTGTCAAAACATAATTGGGCAAATTCAGGACCAGTATTATCATTTCCAACTTTAGATGTGACAAAATCTTCAAATTCAGGAGCATCTTGTCATTTTACAATTTTCACATACATGTAGTTTTTGCCTAAATCTATACAAAAGAAACCAAATTAATTCTTGGATGATCTTTAAAGCCGCTTTAATATTAGGGCAGCCTTAATGAAAACTTTCATATACGGGAGTGACTTATTTTTAGTTAAAGGAAACCAAATTGATACTTGGTGATCTCTTAAGGTGTATTAATATTTAGGTGAACTTAGTGAAAACTTTTCAATACTTGGGTGGCCTATGTATGCATTATCCCAGATATAATATTATACATACATATGTGTGTTTGGGTGTGTAGTGAAGATTGTATGACCTGATCTGTGTCACTTATTCCAACAACATCCATGGCTCTTCTAGTGGCAAGATAATCATGAGCTTCGTTTACACCAACAAGTTGGTAGCAATTTGATTGATTGAGATAGTGAAATGTTTTAGGATCTCCCAGTTTATATTTTTCAACTTCCTGAAAATATTTATAATTCATTATTAGATAGAATTTTAGTGATGAAAAGTGTATTTTTGTAAATCTACCTCTTGAGGTGCTGCACATAGAAGATAGAAACAGTGGTAATTGCGTTCAGGATCTGAAATCTGGCAAACACGAGATCTTTCAAGGAGGTATGTTCGGATGGCTGCTCCAGATATTCTTCCATGTTTATCAAATTGAATCTCAACAAATTTTCCGAAGCGACTGCAGCAAAAGGGATAAAAAAAGAAAAGAAAAGAGAATGAAAGAAATATCAGTCGGTGACAACATAATTTCACATTTAATTAATGCAGTTATAAAGGCTCTCTGTAGTTTGAAACATAAACTGGTACTGCACCTTGAATTATTATTTCTAACAGTTTTTGCATTTCCAAATGCTTCCAGAACTGGATTTGACTGCATTTAAATAAGAGAGTTGAGTAAGTTACTAGTTAGAGCTACAAATCAAATAAAAAACCAGCAAGCATAAATTTATTTCAACTTTTTTGGTGGAGCAAATACTAGAAGGCTCATCACCTACTCCTTAGCTTATTAAGTGAATTATTGTCCTAAATTTTGCTCTTTAAAAAATTCATCATTTTATTTTCTATCAATCAAGGGTCTAACAGAAGAGAAAGAATTTGTATTCACAAAGATTAGACAGTTTCAAATCATGGTACGTAATTCTATAAATATGCCATCTTTGAAGATTAAGAAACTGGTAGCATCCTCTATCAACTCATCTTGATTATCTATCATATTTCTAACTTCCATGTAGTCAAGCTCTTTTGCATAGATGTGGCTTGACTACCTTAACTTTAAGACATTTATAAAACTTCCTAAAGCCTAACTTGTTGCATTTTAGAACACGGAAAGCATAACTTCGAGATTTGAACGGGTTCTTTAAGAGAGAAAATGCTTAAACCTGTTGTAACAGGGGTGACAAATGCTAACCTCCACTAATTATTTACTTTAGCACATAATGTCTTCATAATACAAAATATAGGAGAATTTGCCATCTTACTTCTAGAACTTGCTGCTCAACTGTCCTTCCTTCAGTGCCTTTACGGCCACCCAAATAGGCTAAATAGCGCATAAGCATTTTAGTCGTTTCAGTTTTACCAGCCCCACTTTCACCACTAACCAAGATCGAGTTGCTTTTTCCTTCATTAATCATTGCCCTGATTCATCTCAAGTAAAATTGTTTGTATAATCATTTCAGTGTTAGTTTTTACAAGGCAAGAAGAATGTAAAATTACCTGAAAGCAACGTCAGCAATTGCAAAAACATGAGGACTTAGTTCCCCCAGCGGTGCTCCTTTGTATTGTTCCATCATATGAGTTTCATATAAGTGAGACAATCTTTGGAATGGGTTAATGGCGATGAGGATATTTCCAGTATACGTCTGTCATGATATCAGAGTTTAATTCAGCATTATCATCGACCGTAGCTATAGTAACACATACCAAATTTTGCAATAATAAATAGATTAATGAATTGGATTTAGAGATCTCCTTACATAGATTTCATTGAGTTGAAATCTTGTGGACAGATTTTGAAGAACTCCAGGTTCATGCAAATAAGAAAGCTTAGTCATGTCATCAACTCCACCAGCTGGAGCATCCTCATCTTTCGGATATATCTTCGACAAGTTTGCAACAACCTGTTAACAATTAAGGGAGAGATTCCAGAGTTAAGAAACTAGGACATAGTTCTTTACTTTCAACTTTGTTTTTTTTACTTTCATACGACATACCCTTGTACTCTTTTTGCAGTTTTATTAGTCTAGATATTAAAATTAAAAATACTTGTGATGCTGGTGCATAACTGATTTAGTGACAGGAGTGCTGAATGTCATTCTTCGGCATTTATGCTTAATTACCTCTATATGGAGCTCATGAAGTCTCTTAAAAGGCTAAATGTCAACTTTTAATTGAAAAGCCCAGGAGGAGCTATTCTTTAGGTTCTGTGCTTTAATCATTATTTCCAGGTTTGAGGTTTCTGACTTAATACAGTCGATTGAAAAAAAAATTCAAAGGAAACTAATCCTTAATTGACAGAGTGTAAAATCATCTTACTTTCTTCCCATCAGTTGTTTCGATCTCAACTTCCTGTCCATTAATCTTAGTAACCTGTCCATCAATCCAACATACGGCTGGGTCTTCCACCCATACATGAGTACCTAGAATTATATTAACTGTAGCAGCCTGCATATTAATTCAACCCATCAAATGCCAAATGTTTAGGGAGAATATTCAAACCAACTCTCAGAGAAAATATAAAGCATTTAGTCACGTGTATGCAGATCTAATCATGCTGTGCTAGTAAAAACAACTGCGTTTGACGACACAAAATACTATTCAAATTGCAGCATATCATGTATCAGTAATCATAATATGGAAGTTATCTAGAAAGAATGAAATATATGCTAAACATTAAATTAACTTCTGCTGGTTGCTTAATGTTCCAATATAAGCTAAGCAAGTGTTTCTGTTGTTATGCTCCAAAATAATAAAACTCCAGGACCAAATATTGAATGCGCCTTTTCATCTAATTATGCTATCTTCTACCCGTAACCCTAGAAATGCTAGACCGTGTAAGGTAGTTGATCCACATTGTGTAAAGGCCCAGTTAAACAAACATTAAATTTGGGTAGGCAATTATGATCAACTTCGTCAACAACAATGTTGAAGTGAATTCCTGCTTGGAAAGATAACTATTATGTTTTGTGGATTGAGTGATTTCATTTCAGAAACCATACTTCTTTGCACAAACATAAATGGGTCTTTTGATGGATGATCATTCCCTCTTCGTATCTGAAAGGGTTCACCTGTTATGCTTGTAAAGTCACCTTTACAAGTATAACTGTATGTGTCAAAAAAAAGCAAGTACTTTCATTACACGCACAGCCTTGGTTTTAAAAGTAGCGCATGAGGCCCGCTTGAGGCGTGAGGCTCTAGAGGTGATCAGAAAAACGCCTCAGGCCCTTGAGGCGGCGCCTCATGCATATTTGTGTCAAAATTAGTCAGCATTGGTCAAGATTGGGGTCTGCACAAGGGTGATACATAGAGACAACCAAATGGATAAAAAGATTATGAATGATTTGCATGATTAAAAAGACCAATATGTGAAAAAGATGCATGGTTTTTAGCTTTTGGTTGTACATAAAGCTTTTATCCCCCCCCCCCTCTTCCTCCTCTCCCCTAAATGATTGTGTCCCAGGTAGGACTGCCAAGGACATCCACATCGGAAGGATAATCAGTACACTTTTCATGATCGTAAAAATTTCATCGGTCCATTTGAAGTAGTTCAGTACACACAGAGATAAAGTAAAAAAGGCAACATAGATATTGCCAGTTAAATTGATGCCATAGCTATTCAATCATGAGATGGTCTAAACAAGTGGAAAATATTTCAAAACGTAAGCTCAAAAAACGAGCTAACACATAATTGTTGGCCTTAAACATGACATCAAATTAATAGTCAAAAACAATAGTCAAATGTATGTATTAATGCGTCAAAAACACAGTCAAATAGTCCCCTTAGTAAAAGTCAAACAATGTCATTAGAAATGGCGGTTATTGGCACCAAGTATAACGATTGTGTCCGTTGGTCTGTAACCGCTTCACACCCTATCAATAGTTGTAATACCTTCCACATTTCAAGTAATGTATATGTGTGTTTTTAGTGCGTCTTTTGTCATCTAAAATTCTGTGCAAGTTATATAAGTTTGTGTAGCATAATTTTGCCCACCTACTGAAAGCAATACCAGTGTCAGAGCCTCATACGAGAAGCAGACACACAGCCATATCATCTAACATCATAATCAAACCTCAGTTCACATTTGCCCCATGCCTAAACGTCCTAAATCACAACAATACCAGATCTCCAATCAAAACATCACAGTGAAGCCACGGACCCCAATCATCAACAACATCCATATAATAAGCTATAAAACCGAGATGAGTAATTGAATAAACATACAAACTAACGTCGATGTCGAATCAGGAGTAAACATACCATCTCAACTCTCAAATCAACGCTTCCTCACTTCTATTCCATTCCTCTCTCACGCACCTCCACAATCACAAATCAAAAACTGAAATCAAATTGCTATTAAACATCCACAATTCCATATAGCATTTGAAACTAACATCCATGTCGAATCAAAACTAAACATACCATCGCAACTCTCAAATCAGCGTTTCCTCACTTCCATTCCATTCATCACTTACGTATCTCCACAATCACAAATCAAAAGCTGAAATCGCATTGATGTTGCGTGATGGTGATCGGAAAGTGGCCGGAAGTGCGGAGATAAGGGTGGTGTCTCCGGCGAGGTGGATGCGGGACGGCAATGGTGAAGAGTGAGAGATTGAAAGGAGCTTTTGGATGTGTGCGATTGATGAGACATTGTTGTTGGAAAAACCCTAAGGAATCGGAGACGTTTCAAGTCTTGTAGAAATTCGCTGATTTGTGGGATGTTCTTGTGGTTGTGGCTATTTGGCGGGGGAAAGAGGGGCTTTGCTTCAACTGTAAACACTAGGATCCTACAAAGGTGGGACAGGGGAAAAAACATTTTTGAAATTATATAATGGCAAATATTTTCATTTTTGTTTTATAAAAATAGTATGAATTTAGATTAGAGTAAATTTACTTTTTCTTCATCTGGTTTGATTCAAATAACACTTTTTATTCAAACGTTTTAAAATTATGATTTTACTCCTTGTGGTTCGTAGTTCATAATAATTAACTACAACCCGCTAACAACATTTGTTTTATCTGTTAAATGAAAGGGTATTTTAGACTTTTTGTATATAGGGACTAGTTATGTAATATGTTTAAAGTAATTAAAATGTTCGTGTTTGTTCATTTAACTTTTATCGAACACGAATACGAACACGAACACATAATCGAACATGATCTTATGTTCATGTTCGTTTATTAAGAAAATAAAAATATCCGTGTGTTCATTAAAAAGCTAAATGAACTCTTCACGGACATAAACGAACACAAATGAACAATAATAAACAAACATAAATGAGCAATAATAAACGAACATAAATAAACAATATAAAAAGAACATAAATGAGCACTGATAAACATACATACTGAACACACAAAAAACAATGTTAAATGACTATTTTGGAATTTTAACAATAATAAACGAATACAAATGAGCAATAATAAACATACATACCAAACACAAAAAAAGCAACGTTAAATGGCTATTTTGGAACTTTTAGGTGTACTAGTGAAGATTGAAATCTCACTAAACTTATAGATTCCAGTATAACATAATACACTTAAGTTTCAAATATTAACACATAATATTCTTTTATTAATATATTAATATATAAATAAACGAACAAATGAACGTAAATGAACAAACATAAACGAAAATATATGAACGAACATAAACGAACATATATGAACGAACATAAACGAACGTTCATGAACGTAAACGAACGTTCATGAACGTAAACGAACGAACAAAACATGTGCTCATATTTGTTCGTTTAACTAAACGAACATAAAATTTTTGTTCATGTTCGTTCATTTACTAAATAAACGAACATAAACGAACTTTTCGCCGAACAGTTCATGAACGTTCAGTTCATTTACAGGCCTAAAGCTAGGGCTTGGGGCTCCAAAAATTTAGAGGCCCCGTTTTTTTTTTAAATTTGATCATGTGTATTGGGCTTTGTGATCTGGTCCAGTAGAAAAACAAAGTGGATGGACTGCAAGGGTTTCTATTCTTAGGCAACAATTAAAAGACGATGGGCAAATTAACCGACAACTACGCTTCATAATAGCAGGCGATGAACTTAGGGAGATGAACCAACACCCGGCAACGATGCCCTAGGATTACAACTTACAAGTGCAACAATGGCATTGAACTTTTCGATTAGTAGTTCTATTGTTAAATGAATTACTGATTCTAAATGTTAGATTATCAAGTTTGTGAATTGTGATTTAAACTTTGCACTTTGTTAATTTGATTACCGGTTGGGGACTTAGGGCGACTTAGGGCGACATAGGGGTTGCACGGCCGCACAGGTGCATAGCAATCTTACTTTGCTAAATCTGATTGATATTAGAATCTGATCTTAAATTATAATTTTGATTAGTTATTAATATCAATTTGATCTTTAATCATTAACTTTTTTTACTCATTTGGAATCATTTGTGTGTTTTGTTGAATTTAGATACACTATGTATACCCTAATATTATGTGATAATCTGCTTATAGATATGCTTATACTTATGTGATGTACTTTATGCTTATGAATGTACTTAAGAATATGTCTATGCTTGTTTTAAACCTTTACGTGATATATAACTATGTGTTGCATGATATATAATTTGCTTGATATCGCTATCGTTCTCGAGTCGGGGGTATCTTTGGAAGCGGTCTCTCTATCTCTCTAGATAGAGGAAAAACTTGTCACCACCTACCCCTCATAGACCCTGCTTTTTAGTGAGATATACTGGGTATGTTTGTTTGTTTGTTTATGTATACCCTAATATTACACTATAACTCTTTAATTTTGTCATGTTGATTAGTTGATTAATTGTTGATCTTGTCCTCCTAATTGTTGATTAATTGTTAAAAAAACAATTACTTTTTAGCCAAACAAGACTCTGCATAGTCTGTCTAATTAGGTTTTAGATATCCTCTAAACCAATACCCTGAGGTGTTGCTATAATGTAATTTAGATGACATATGTTAAAGAACTCTTTACATTGTTGATAGTTTATGTTTTTACTTCATTGAGTTCTCTATTGACTTGGTATATATTCCAGAATCTGCACACACTATATATAGTTATCTTTAAAAGAGTTGAGAAGCTTAAACGAAGTTAGTAGTGTTCTTTCATAAAGTATGTTACTTTCTACATTTCATGTTGTTACCTTATATGTATATTAGTGTTTGGTTCATATGTATTTTTCATTATTATAGCAGTTATTCGTAGTTTAGTTTCGCTTCGGGGACCTAAAAAGCTTGAGCTGGCCTGCCCACCTCCACCATCGCACCACCACCCACCACCCCGATCGCACCACCACCCACCACCCCTATCGCACCCCACCCACCTCCCCCATCGCACAACCACCCAACTCCACCATCACACGACCACCTACCTTCCCCCGTCACACCACCATCTTCAACCACCACACCCCTATAGATAAAGCCCTAATCACAGTCACCCAACTACCATCGTCATTTGAAGACCTTCATTCGATCTACCTCAGATCTCCACCTTCTATCTGCCTTATAAATTGATTTGTTCAATAAAAGAACACATAACAAAAACCCTAAATCAATTTGGTTGTATGGAGGAAGATGGTCGTGTAGACTCGATGATGACAATGATGATGGTGACAGATGAAGCCGATGGTGAGACTTGAGAGACGAAGAGGTCTTGTAGGGTGGCACCGGTGGTGGAACTAGCGGCGGTGTAGGGGTGTGGGGTTAGGTGAGTCGAGAGACAAAGGATGTGGGGGTGGGGGTTTTAAGGTAAGTGATAGAAAGGGGTTGGATGATGGCGGTAAGCAATGGTGGTGGGGGTGGTTACAATTTTACTGGTGGTGGAAAATGAAGGTGATGGTGGTGGATGATGTTTATAAAATGGATGATGATGGTGGTGTAATGGATGAGGGGGAATGGATGATGATGATAATGATGCTGATAATGTATATATTCATAGTAAATTGCATAATTAATCCTTTATTCATTAAAGTTACACAATTAGTCCTTAAATATAAAAAGACCTAAATGCTATTTCATTTTAACAAAAGAAACTAACGTGTTAGTGGCTTGGAGTAATCTGAAACAAATTACATACCACAGGGTGTAAAATCATTGATTTTAAAACGTTTAGATGAAAACCGTTATTTAGTGCAAACCACAGGAAATAAAAGTGAAATTTACTTTTTAAATTATTAAAAGTTTTAAGTTTTGATGAAATTAGATGATTATAACTATTGTTTAGAAAAAAAAATACATGCTAACAATCATCATATTACTCACTTCTTATACACAAGGCATAACTTTCTATACATTCTTTTTATTTTACTTTTTCTTTAGTCATATATACAACTTAAAAATTATAGTTTGTCATGGTTATTTTAAGTTTGTTCTTGAATATGACACGTGTTGCACCCGCAATGTTTTCTTTTTTTCTTTTTGTTTTTTTTACTATAACTTTCAAAGTACGATTTTTATGAATATCTAGTGTATCGTTGTAACATGCTCATTTGTATTACGTTTGAATGCAAATTTAATTCAAAACCAAGTTGTCATGATGTCGTACAAGTAGTCAAAACATAAATACACCGGTCTATGAAGTTGTCTGGACTGGTCGTTCTTTTTTTCTTTTCTACTGTATCTGAGTTTGGTTTGTTTCTTTAGCGAACTCTTCACTATGACGTGGTGAATTTTTAACGGTTTTTTTAATATAAGTTTTGAGCAATTCAACTCCCTTGTCGTATCGTTTGGGTTCACATCAAGTTTTGTGTTTTCATTAAGTTATGGATATCACATCCTCTACAATGTGTGTGTGATTGTGTTAACATTTTGGTTTTAATTTTTTACACCATGCCTCCGCCTACTATGTAAGTGTATATTTACTTTATGTACTTAATGACTTTAGTGTCAGTGTGTCACGTCACATAGACATATATACTATTTTTTTAAACAGTTGAATAAACATTAAATAAGTATTAAAATTTTGTTAATAACAATCTATTTTACAAACACATTAAACTAAAACCATTTATATTTATGTAAGCAGAGGGTGAACAAATAGTGTAAACCGCTATCCGCGTTGGTCTTATTTATTAAACATGTAAACGTTGTGAACCAAGCTTGAGCTTGGGCCCGCTTAACTTAAAAGATTTTGAGAC
The DNA here is from genome assembly GCA_018326465.1 of Flaveria floridana. Lineage (NCBI taxonomy): Eukaryota > Viridiplantae > Streptophyta > Magnoliopsida > Asterales > Asteraceae > Flaveria > Flaveria floridana. The sequence continues at coordinate 14,071 of BJCO01808277.1, forward strand.
AGACAAACATGAGTTACGAACCAACTTGGGACCTGATGGGTCAACCGTCAAATCAACATATTCGGAGCCAAATGCCTTAAACGAAACACACAACCAATATCATAAGCTCTGATCCACATTGTTTTACTACAAATTTGGACGTAATGGCTTTGGAGTATGCAGTCATGAAAAAAAGTCAGCTAGCGATGGTTGACTTTGAACGAAAAACAACAAAGGTATACAATGTTGTCCTACCGTAAACAAGTAGTGGATCCTAACAATACATTATATAACATGTTTCAAGTATATTTAGAGAAAGAACTACTGTCTCTAAGGCCTCAATTCTATTTATAAATTCATTATTTAAGTTGTTCTTTTTCTCTTTATTGGTATAAAGCCACTCGGTATATAGTTCATCAGGGGAGAGTTTTTATAATGTAGACAGTGGGAGGAGCCCGGGCTCTGACCGCGTGCCTGTTGAAGAATGAGCCGGCGACTCATAGGCAGTGGCTTGGTAAGGGAGCGGACAAACGTATAGAATTGTTACAATAAAGCAAAGTAAGGGACCACGTGCTAAATGTTGTGTTATACATCCCCTAGTATAAATACACCTTTCTTACATGTGTGCAAGGAGCACAACTTTTACTTGTGCAGCTTAGAAGTGAAGATTTTAGGCACACGTTCATCCTGACCGAGAGTTATATAAAGTTTAAAGTCCAACAAAAGGATCTTTCCAACAACAACTATTTCAAATGGTCTTGGTTTTAACGATTTATCTTTTAAAACCCTAACTCTCGAGTTACATTTAAAAAAGTAAATAAAAAACAAACTAATTTGAGATTGTAATGATGTTCAACGTTTGGTTTAAATAAAGAAACAAAAAAGTCATCAGACCAAACCTTTAGTGATTTTAAAGGTTTAAATTAGTTTTTGGGTTGTTTTTTTCTAATAAATCGAGACATAACCTAACATAATCAAGGGGGAGGGTTATTCTGAGAATCATTTTTATAAAAACTTTAGAAATTAATATGAGCAACACATTTATCACCACATACAAGTCACGTGTCATTTTCATCTTCTTTTTTTAAACGCTCATATATTTTTTTTCATGACATTATTTTTTAAAAAAAAATTCGTCATAAAATTCAGTATTTTTTATCATTCCAACGCATACTATAGTTGTTGGATCGGTGTTAAGGATTGATAAGATTTTTTTATTTGATCAATAGTTAACAAATGCAAAATCTAAACTAACTACTTAATAACAAACATAAATACTTTGAGTAAAGATAAATGCACGAGTTGTTATTTCAAAATATTCACTTGATTAATCAAAACTGAGTAAAAAGTTACAATCATACACAAGTCGATTCACAAGCTTACCTCTATTATATAAGCACGGTGGTTTTATATTATGAAATATAAACAATAACAATAAACTATTCTATGTTCAGAATGTACAGCAAGACAGACAATCGACACATCAGAGTTAGTCAGCTTCAGTACTATGTTGTCTCTAAAAGGCAAAACACAACAGCTGTCAGCATAGACAGTCTTGTCTTGTGTAACAATTGATCAGTAGATCATGGAGTTTAGTGCTGATCGGCAGTCATTCGGCATATGTTGATCGGCAGTGGATCAGTAGTTGGCATCATTCGACAGTTGAGGGCTAAGTGCTGAACCCCGAGTTTTCGATAGTTTCATCCTTTACATAGATCAACAATATTGATATACTTTTTTATAAAAAAACATCCACGCATTATTTACATATGTGTAAATTAGTCATTACGCACGTGTAAATTCGGTTTTACACATGTGTAAATCCGGTTTTACACATGTGTAAATCCGGTTTTACACATGTGTAAATCCGGTTTTACACATGTGTAAATCCGGTTTTACACATGTGTAAAACGAAGTTTGTAAACGAGTTTTTTTTAATTTTTTTAATTTTTTTATTAAAGAGGGAAACGATGAAAAAATATATATATATTTTTAATTTTTATGTTATTTTTCATTTAATAATTTTTATATTATATTTTTGTTATTACCACTTTCCTCCAAACAACATATGAGGAGACACAAAGACGCCTAGAACTGTTTATGCTTCTTATCTATAGCAACAAAGGAAATCTCTAGAAAAATATATTATAAAAATGCAATTTCACATCGTTATGATATAACACATGTTTATAGTGACAATATTTAACTCATAATTACAAAGCTAGCAAAGTCAAACCAAGAAACAAACGGTCAAAGAGTAGTTCATCAACTACATTTTTAAGAGCACTTTTTTCTTTTAATTATTTTATCAATTTAAAATTTACAGATATCTAAACAAACTTTTTATAAAGGAAAATCATCAATAATACTATACCTCTAGACTATGGGCAGTTAATCAAGTACAAAATCCACACAGTTAAATGTTATTCCATACAATTAACTCCATAATACAACGGCAACAACAATATTAATAGTTACAAATATATTTTTAGTGTAAGTAATTATATTGTTTAATTTGTAGGCTTAGTTCAAGATTGTCACTTGATGCATTTTTAGTCTAAAAGATTTATATAACATGTTCTCAATTCATAACACGTTTTAAATAAATCCACAAGTGAGTCATTTAGTCATCTTATCTTGATTTTCATCACTTTCTTATGTTATATATATGTGTGCATGGCATGCACTAGTGATTCAAACAACAACCGTCAAGTTATAGACTATTATTGTCCATTTTATTCACTATATTTACTAATAAATACACTATAATATTCTAATAGTTTGTACAAATAGTGTATACATTGATGATAATTTACTAATAAATAAACAAGTTATCAAACTGGTGGCTGAAACTATAAATCTTTCCCCTTCGTTCATAATTAATATAGGGCATAATGGTTCTTAACTATTTAATAATTGTTTAACTTGTTCGCTCTTTGGTTTTAATCTTCCATTTTAGACACACAAATACACAATTAAGAATTTGAGAGGGGTGAAGACGTCTTAGTTAAAAATGACGGGACAATACATGATAGCTCCTTAAGAAGAGGCATGCCTACATACAAGATAATTTTTATTTTTATGTGTATGACTTTAAAAAGTTTCCAAGGATGACATGGCATAACCAAAATAATTTGGTGTCATATGTACAATCATGGGTATCGTCATGTACGCGTCCAATATGTCATGTGTATCGTTATGTAGGCGTCCAGTGTTGTCACGTGTATCTTCATGTTAGCAAATAAGCTATTTTAATGGAAAGGTGATCGATAACATGTTCAACGTGTCAAAAAGTTCATTCTATACATAAAAGGTTTATTAGCAAACACTAAATTTGTAATTTATTAATATTTTTCTGTAAGATGAATATATTTTTGGTCATGCCCGTATTGTTTCAAATGTCCTAAAATCCATGCAATGTATTCACTTAAGATTCAATCACAGATCTAGTCGTAATATACTTTTCTGCATAATGGTCACCCAAGTATCTCATTTAACATGCTAGGCACCAAGTCCTTCATGTGTTTGATAAGGATGCATGTTTAATAAGAGATGATGATTTTCTTTTGAGAGGTTAAATAGTGTAGCGTCGTGTAACTTAACACTGCACTTTATTTTGTTTACGCTTTACAGGATGTGGTCAAGTAAGATCAATGACGAGCTATCCTATTGATACTAAAAAATTTAACGAATCACCCGTACACCCTAGAAACCATTCATTGCTAACTCATTTCAAGTCAAGCTCGACCTAGTCAATTAGATATTCATGGGCCTGAGTCACCCACTTGTATGTGGTCGAAGACAAGACACCTTCCTTCTTACTTTCTCCCTCCTTTTCGCACCATATTTCTTTAACAACTTCAACCCATGTAGGTAACAACATACGTTCAAAAATCAGTTTTGAAAGTAACTACTTCTCATAGATTTTGTTTATTTTAATATGTAGAAAATAAATTTTCGATAAATCATATGTCAAATTTATACTATATCTTAAACAGAAATGTTGTCAGGTTTTTTTCTTTTTAACTCTTCTTGATGTAAAAGTAATTATTTCCAATTTAACCTCACAAGTTTATGTTTGGTCTAGTGAAAAACTTCGAACTACGTTAACTCCCAGACACATGTTCGAATCCTTCACTCACAAACCTTTTTATTTATAATTTTTTGTGTTCGTATTTCAAATTAGAATTTTATATTTGCTTTTTTAGCATTTTTTTAATCACTTATCCTGTTGTTATATTCTTAACTCTTGCTCATGCTACAATTCACGAGACATAATATTTTTTTTATCATGTTTCAATCTTTTCAACCGAGCCACAACAACTTCAAATACTTATCTATATACAAAACCACGTTAATTTTATCGTCAAAACATGAACAACGAAGTTCACACTTCACAGTACAACGCGTCGCATCACGCCATCTTCATTTATAGACTTATAGTTGGATATCAAACGGTAAAAAAACGTGCATCAAGTGAAAAGATATTTTGGAATTTATGACGTACAGTACCTCTATTATAATAATAACTAGCTTTAGTAAATCCGTGTATTACACGGGTTGAATAAAAAAATAAAATAAAATTTTTTTAATTATAAATCGATATTTTAAAATAAGATATGATTAAAATCTTTTTACAATAAATAAAATAAAACTTTTATTTTAAAACAAACGTTTTAAAAATGTGACACTTAAAAACTTTCTTCTATAACTCTTAATTTTAACTAATTTTTATTTATAAAATTTTTACTTCTTAAAAATACCATTTATAAAATATTTTGTATTTTTTAAAAATTTTAATGTTCTAAAAAGTTTTCTAAATTATGAAAAAAAATTCTTAGAAATAACAGTAGTAAAAATATCTCTTGCTTAATTTATTAAAAAACTATTTTAGTAAAAAATGTAAATAATATTATTAGTAATTAATGTTATTATTAAATAGGAGAAAGAAGCGAGAAAAAATTATTGAGAAGCAATATGGTGTTTACATGTGTCATTCTAAATAGCTTTTTATTAGAGTAGTGAGAAGTGAGATTGAGATGAGATAATAATAAATAATAATATTCCCCACACCCATGACCCAACCTAAACCCTCAACCGGAGCTCCGAAGCTTCGTCGGCAATTACGCCACCGCCTCCGACGGCCGTTGCCGACACCTATAATATTATTACTCCTTCACATGCTCTAGAATCTCTCCATTATTGACTACGGTGGCATTCCTACAGTCCCCCAAATTCCCTCGTACAAATTCAACCTTTTCCCCCATCTCAATGATTCCATTGTTTTGCACATAAATTTCGTTTGATACTTTGATTGATAACAATTCATTCAGGAATTCGATCCTTTTGCGTAACATCTGGCTGTATACTGATTTGCAGATGGTGTGATGATGAAGAATTTCACCGTTCTGTCGAAATCATCATCGTTCTCGAGCGATGAAGATGAAAACCTAACTTTAACCCTGATTCCTGGTCTACCAGACGATCTATCAGCTTTGATTCTTTCATTTCTTCCGTATTCTCATCACGCTCGCCTTCGATCCACCTGTAAATTGTGGAATCACTTTTTCTCTTCGAAAACCCTAATTTCGTTCCGTCGTAATCATCTCCATTTCTCTGGTTTATCTCACCTTCTTTGTGTTTTTCCTGAAGACCCTACGATTTCGTCCCCATGTGTTTTTGATCCGCAGAATCTCGCGTGGTGTAATCTTCCTTCTATGCCTTGCAACCCTCATGTGTACGGTCTCTGTAATTTCACCTCAATTGCTCATGATTCTCACGTTTATGTGCTCGGTGGGTCGCTTTTTGACACCCGTTCGTTTCCTCTTGATCGTCCATCGTCGTCTTCCTCTGTGTTTCGATTTGATTTCATGACACAGAGCTGGGAGTCTCTGTCTCCGATGATTTCGCCTCGTGGGAGCTTTGCGTGTGCTGCGATCCCGAATTCGAATCGGATAATCGCTGCTGGTGGTGGGTCTAGGCACACGATGTTTGCAGCTGCTGGAAGTAGGATGAGTTCTGTTGAGATGTATGATATTGGTGCGAATGAATGGGTGTCTTTAGATGGGTTGCCCAGGTTTCGAGCTGGTTGTGTGGGGTTTGTGGTTGGAAATGAGGGTGATAATAAGGAGTTTTGGGTTATGGGTGGGTATGGTGAATCAAGAACTGTTTTGGGTGTTTTTCCGGTCGATGAGTATTATAGTGATGCTGTTGTTATGGAGTTGAAGAGTGGTGTGATGGGGAAGTGGAGAGAGCTTGATGATATGTGGGAAGAAGGGGAGAGAAGGAAGCTAGGGAGAATTGCGGTGATTGAAGATGTTAATGGCGGTTTTCCAGGTGTTTTCATGCTCGACAAGAGCGACATCTTTAGGTAAGTTTGCAGTATTTTTCCAGTATCAATCTTCTCTGTATTGCATTTTGCTTAACCACATAGTTACATATTCATATTCATGTTATGTTTGTTGTGTGATATTTTAGCATGTAATTTTAAACAAGATTCTCTATCAGAAGTCGGACACTTGATCATATGAAAATTAACTTATGTATGGTATTTTTGTTTTGTTTAACTCTAACAACACTACTATGTTTTTGTGAAATAAATAATCACCATTTGAACCAGCCATTTGTTTTTGACTTCTAGTGATTCTTGAATGGGAATTTTGTCATCTTGCCATGGAGGAGGTCTGCACTAAAGCTGCGTGCATTGTCATTTTGTGATATTGATGACAAGTATGCATAATTATTTAATTGATTATCTTTGTCAATTTGTGTGATTGATGACATGTATGCAAAATTAATTAATAGATGACATTTATGTAAATCTGTAACATACTGTATTTAGTTAAAAGACAGGTAGATGGCGTTACGCAGTTATCTTAGCAGAACACACTATGATTAATTTTGCTTTATTGGGACTAAGTTTAGCCATTCTCTCTATCACGTCTTTAAACTTGAAGTTTTTAATTTTTAAACAGAGTTGGAGTTTAAGTACTAGCACAGTAGCACTGAATTTTTGGTGGTGTTATTTTCAGATAATGTGGGCGGATAATGGTTAATTCTATAATCTACTAATGCTATATTTTGAAGATCTTTTTCTTTTTTTGTGTGCTGCATGTGGGGTCCCATACAGGAAATATTCACGTCTATAACATATATTTGACTAGCTAAATGTTCTCTCACAGAAATTTCTCTCATATGAAACTGGGACCCGAAGCTCAAGGTTACATATTGCTATCCTTGTGAAAATAAAGCCTTCTGATTCATTTATAAACATCCTTCCACAACAATTGTGAAATAAATCTGAAATAGCATGAAAAACAAGAATTATTTTTGCCAAAATAAACGATCTAAAAAGTTAGTCAAAGGAACACCTCAGTTTTTTCTATAGAAACCAGCCCCCAAGAGTTGAGCTTGTGATCTTAATAAACTTGAATCTATGATTCATGCATCAGTTGTGATGTTTTTTAATATATGCTATATCAATTTGGTGACATTTCTAGTGGAGTTGTACACTTTTAAAGGTTATGTTATATTGTTTATGCTCTTAAGAAGAATTCTTTTTGAACCTATGGTACATTTTCTTAAAACATTATCGCTGTTATACCACAATATTTACTTTTATTTTTGGAAACAAATTTTTACAACGTTATTGCCTCTTAGGTATGACAGGCCTTCCAATCGTTGGAAAAAGGAAACCAGCATCCCCAAACAAGTAACAGATGAGTCTTCTGTCGGGTTTGTTGCACTAAATGGTGAGCTTCATGTTATGGGCTCTGTGAGTGATGTTGATGCAACAGAAAATCACAAGTGCAGAAAACAAATGTCAGCATCTTTGCTCTTACAGATATATCATCCTCAAAGTACGACATGGAGAACCCTGATCACAAAACCACCTCCCCTGCAACCTATAGATTTCAAAACTGCAGTTATGTGCACCATTCGACTTTAAGGTTGACTGGATTGATCTGTGTGTAGTGTGCTGCATCATGTCTGGCTAGTTGGCTACTGGTTTTCAACCAACCGTCTACTCACCTATGCGTATGCTTAAAACGATTACACGATTGTTTTATTAGGGGAAAACAGTCTTTGTATCAGGACCTGTTTTCCTTTATATCAAAATTGTTTACATATGGGAAATAAGTTTATATCTTGATTTGTATTAATATAATTATATATAATCATCTATATATGTTTTTATTGTATATTTATCTCATTCTTTGTTACATGTATCATGTATATCTTGTTTATAGCATTATGCTGGTGTGCAATGAATCTTGTCTTGCACATGCATTATGCTAGAAACAGGTAGGAGTGCTGAAATACCATCTACCCGGCCCGAATTTTGGGCACATGGTATTTACGTGATCGTTAAAGGTTCTAGTAGAAAGATAATATGCTAGAAACTAGCATCTGTCACTCAATTTGAACAAAATAATGGAATGTGTCATGGTTTTTGCTCTTAGAAAGCAACGCCCTTGTCGCGCATAAAACTTGTGTTACAACTCCCTACAATATAGTACTTAGAACTTTTAAAGTTTCATGTATTGTTGTTATAGTTTAAGAGGCTCATCACATGGCTTCTGTGATTTATTGTAGATGGGCATTCTGTAAATAATAAATACAAAAGGCCATATAGCAAAGGTGATTATATGATTTGATGTTCAAAATTTAATAAAAAGAAAAAGCAATAATGTATATAAAGATATTTGAATTTGAAAAGTGGAAATCGTAATTTTTTAATGTTGCATCAATTATTGCAGGTGTGTGACTGTTATTCTTGATTTTTTTTCCTTTTGTTTTTGTTAACTAGATTTGTTGTATGAATGTTGTCATGGTGATGCATTAAAACCTTGCAGAGGCTGGAAACAAAACAAAACATGAGAAAACAAGGAAAACAAGACAATATCATTTCCTTGACCTCGTTGTTACCCAATGAAACGACATAGTGACCATGATTTTAGGCGTCAAGGCCTGAGTTTGTTGAATAAAACTTTGTTTCTAGCTTTTCAAATTAACTTAAAAGACGTGTAAAATATTATAATGAATAATAAAAAAACTCCCTAGTAAATAATTAAAATAAAAATATAAAGCCCATTTTGTTTTCAATATTGTCTATTTCTTATGGCTTTATATATTAAGTTAATTAAATATATGATAATATATGTTTTTTTTAACTGTCTTATTCTAAAAAATGCTCCGTATAACCTAAATTCAAAAAAAAATTATATGATACGGTATGTCTTTAAATGACAAAGGCGCAACGGTAAAAGCTGTTCCTAAGGGACCGAAGGTCTCAGGTTCAATCCGTGAAAACGGCCTCCCCACAAAATGTGGGGGAAAGACCGCGTACATCTTCCCTTAAATGGGACGGACCCTCCCTGGACCCTGCGAAAACGCGGGAGCTCTTTGCAGCACCGGATACGCCCTATTGAAAAAAACATGTAAATTATTTTACATTACAATTTTACATCAACCCTTTTCATGATTAACAAACTGTAAAACAAATAACTTAGTAGAAGATTTTACCATCTATTGTATTTCATAATTTATATTTTTACATGTCTATTATGACTAGAAGGCAGCGGGACGACATTTTATATTTAACACGTGCATTTAATATTTTGTTATTCTTGTAGTAGCTTTATAAAAGTTTATTATGTCTTTTCTAAATTAAAATTTAAAACACCAAATAAATTCGTTCTGCATGAGGACTTGTATATACGCATTAACCTATTGTACCTCATAAAATACAGATCGTTTCAGCAAAAAGTTTACACCAAAATGTTTAAAAATAAAAACAGGTTAAGTTGTAGTCCCAAAACATTTTTTAATGTGATAGATTAAAAGATAGAGCTGAAATCTCAAAACATGTTAAGTTTTTTTTGATGTATGGGTAGATAATATAAAATTTTATGCAAATATTAATAAGCGTAAGGTTATTATGTAACTAATTATAAGGGGTAATGTGTAAATAATGTTATAAATACTATTTTACCCTTAAAAGTGGTTGTATCTTATGCATTAAATATAGTAAGTGTTCTTAATTTTATGGTATCTTAAAATACCCCTCTCATATGCTTTATATATGGTATAGATAACATGCATATTATTTTACATTACATTTTTATATCTCCCCGTTTGAAAATAACTAATTGTCTTAAATAACTCAGTAATTAGAATTTACCAATTACTATATATAATAATTTATATTATACATGTCTATTTATTTAACGTATGTAATTACACATATATTAACTCATGTAAGGTTGAACAGTAATAATAATAATAATTTAATAATAGTTGCTTTTAATTAATTACTCATTATTATTATGCAATGAAGATGAATAGTGGTTTTTTGTTTTTTCTGTTCCTTTTAGTATTAGAGTATTTAGGTTCATTTTCTATTTAAATGTGCTTTTTGTCTCGAATCTACCGGATAAATGCAGCGGAAAGGATTTAGCGGAGCACACAAGGCATTTGGGGGGGATTTTTGATTTGTACATCGCTAGGAAGAGGGACAAGTTTGGGAATCGGTTTGGCTTCATCTCCTTTTTGGACGTTAAAGATGTTGCTGAGATGACGAGGCTGTTGTCTGGGATGAAGATAGGTGAGTATGGAATTAAAGCTAACGTGGCGAGATTCACGTTTGAAGATGGAGAGATTGCCCCTCCTCCGAGGGTGAACATGAAACCGTCTAATGATAAGGAACATGAGGATAGGAAAACGGAAGGTCCGAAGATGGGTGAAAGGTTCTTTACTCAAGGAGGAAGATCGTTTCAGGAGACGTTGAAGGGTGTTAGGACCGTCGAAAAATCGGTGAAGGTGGATGATGGGCTAGAAGTTTACAAAGAGTATTACGGTACGACGGTTGTTATGAGAATGATAGATCTCTCGGCTCTGAAGAGAATTAATATGATACTGAAAGAGATTGGAGCAGGGGAGTCACGAGTACAGTATATTGGTGGTTTATCTGTTTTCGTTACGTTTACAAATAATAAGAATGCGGTTAGAGCGATGGAATTGGTGAAGACGGTGCTGGGATGTTTTTCGTCGGTTAGAATGTGGGAAGGACAAACCTTGGCTTTTGAGAGACTCGCGTGGATCAAGTTGAAAGGTCTGCCTTTGCAGATGCTTCACAGATCAGTCATCGATGAGGTTGCGTCAAAGATTGGTAAGATTATACACAAGCCGCCTAGAGCAGAGGAAGATGCGGATTTATCTTATGAATACATGGGGGTGATAGTTGGTGAAGGTAAGAGGATTGCGGAAGAGGTAACTGTGTATTGGCGAGGTCGTAAATTTAGAGTTTGGATCGAAGAGGAGTCCGGGGATTGGGTTCCGGAGTTCATGGATCCAGAAAAAGAGGAGGAGGTTAATATGGATAAAGAAGATAATATTGACGGTAGCGATGGGGAGGAGACGAAAGAAGACGACGGGATGGAAGAGGAGGTAACAGAAGATGCGGCCGTCGGAAAAGAGGTGGATAACTCTGGTCGTTTTTTTCCGGTGACAATTAATGTTTAGAAATCGGATAATACTGTTTTGGAAGGTGAGGCGGAAAATAGGAATGTTGCCTTTTTGGGAGGAGAATTGAATGAAGGAATTAATTGTCAGGAATTTATTTCGGGAGAAAATTTTGACTTTGAGAATAATGTGGTTTTTAATGAGGAGATTAATTTGAAAGATGAGGTGGGCCATATTCTGAATAAAAGAAAGAAAAAACAGGTGGGCTTGGGCCTTGAGAAAATTCAATATTCAAGTAGTCTTGAAAAGGAAAAGATATGTAAAAAGAATAAAGGAGCTTTGGACCCAGTGGACCTTGATGGGCTGAAAAGTCCAAATAAGGGGTGTAATAGTTCGGAAGTTTCTGGTCTTAAAGGAAGGGGTTCTGATTGTAATGCCGGTTATCATGAAAGGGGGAGCGGTAATCAGGAAGACTTGGTACAAAAACTGGGTTCTGAGAAGGTCTTTAGCCCCCAGCAAAAGATACCGGAAGAACACTCAGTCTCGAAGAACGCGTTAACTGATGACATCGATAAAGAGGTGAATGAAACCATGAAGTTGGGAATCTTGCTTGGTGCTAAACTTTATGAGCACAGAAGTCTGGTTCAAAATGTGGTGGAAGAGGAAGGAGTACAGGTTGGTCTCCAATGAATTTTATTTCAATCAATATTAGGGGGGTGAGGGCGATTGGTAAAGCAGGGTGGGTGAAGGGATTAAGAAAGAAACATGGTGTGGATTTTATTGGTTTGCAGGAGTGTCTTGTGGCGGGTATGTCGCGTCAGGAGATTGCTAGGTTTTGGGGTGATGGGGGTTTTGATTATGATGTGGTGGATCCTACTGGTAGGTCTGGGGGGTTGATAAATGTTTGGAACCCAAAACTGTTTAAAAAATGTTCTTCTGTGGCGAGTAGGAATTTTTTAATGACTTCGGGTTCGTTTGTTTCTGATGGGTCGATTGTTAATTTTGTAAACGTCTATGCTCCACAACGAGCAGGGGCAAAAAGGGCGTATGGGAAGAGCTTATTAGGATGGTAAGGAGCTGTAATGGGATGGTTGTGTTGTTGGGGGATTTCAACGCGGTTAGATTCCCTGAGGAAGAAGAAATTCGAAATTTAATCAGGTGATTGCGACAGATTTTAATAATTTTATTGATGAATTGGGTCTGGTGGAATATATTATGCGTGGTTTTAAATTCACGTTCTTAAGTGGAAAGGGCAAAGATCATAAGATGAGCAAGATTGATAGGGTGCTTGTATGTAGAAATTTCTTCAATAAGTGGCCTTCGGCGTGTCTTAGGGCATTAAGTAGGGAAGGTTCGGACCATTGCCCGCTTCTTGTTTCTTTGGTAGATGTGAACTTTGGGTCTAAACCGTTCAGGTGGTTCAATTCATGGTTGAATGGGGAGGGTTGTGATAGAGTTGTTATAAAAGCCTTGATGGAGTGCACGTTTGAGGGGAATGCGGATGAGGTTATTATGGCAAAATTCCGGCATGTC
>BJCO01808291.1:0-13316 GCA_018326465.1 Flaveria floridana
TCTTGCATTACACATGTGTAAGAAATGAAAGACATAGACATTTAAGTACATAAACTAGGGACATCGTGTATCAACAAACTCCCCCTTGGACCTAGTTTACCCTATTGTCTAACACTCTTCACATGTTCTTGAAACTTCTTGTACTTCTCCTCTTTGGTGACTCCAGCATTTATCTCAAATGCAAAACAGAGTCATATGACATTTTGGAACTGAAGAGCTTGTACAATGTCTTGTGTATCATAGAACTGTGGCCAGTTGTATAAGGTATAAACGTCATCTGCCGACAAGTTAGTAAGCCACATTGGATCGAATACCTTGATTGTCTTAATCTTTCCGTCTTTATTCAAAACAATAACTGCTTCCCCCGTCCTCCAATCATAATACCACCACCTAAAGTGAGGTGTGAAATCTTATGGCATTTCCCTCAGTGGAATCTTTGACGTTGTCCTCGGAGGTCTCCACTTCAACAACACCTTTCTTCTTCCAGAGATCGAGTCAACCTTAGTTTTATGATGAAACCTCCTTGGTTGTTGAGGTCTGAAGTTGACCCATCTCGTGTGGTATTCCTTCTTTAATGCCATCTCAAACAATCCCGACATTTTCCTCGGGTTGGCATATAACAGATCTAGGTATGCCGGTCTATTTAACTCGAATCCTGGGAGAGTCTTCAGATCATGTGGATATCTGAAGTACTCGATCCCTTTCTCCCTTTTCACGACATAAACATCTAAGTCCTCAAAGTAAGCCCATCTGATAATCTTGCCCAACACCTTCTGATGTCTCTTAACTTTGCACGTCTTGGTGTAGGCATTTTGCTTTGGAGTTTCTCTCTGAGCTTTCATCTCTTCTAAACATGCGGACCATTTAGCTTTCTTTAGTTCCACATCAGTATCGGCGGCTTGGGCTTTAGCTTCTGCCTCTTCTTTCTCAGTTGTTTTCTTATCTATCTTGTCAAATGCACCACTGATAAAAGTCTCACCCAAGTCTGGGATCACAATCCCATCAGTGTATTGAGGATAATGATCTGACATGACATCCTCAATCTCTATCTCATCCACTCCTTGCAGCTCCTTATCACTAACAACATCCACTTCAGGAGCATCTTTGACTATCTCGTTCAGGTTCAGTCTAAATATTTGTGTGAGCTGTTCATCTGATAGATCGTGGATGATCTCCCTTTCTTCTAGAGTGTAACTCACAGATCGTCTAACAATCCCTTACAAATCAAGAATCATTGTATGTTCAGACTTGATTTGCTGAAGGGGAGCGACATCGTATTCATCGACCTGTTGAGTTTCACCTGTTTGATAGAATAATCAACAAAGTACACATTAATGAATCAGCAACACATTAAACATAAATTATCATCATTTACATTAATGTAATACAGTATTCTATTACAAAAGATTCCAAATTAAATAAATTTCTTAATCATTACTTTGATCTCTGTCTTGAGGCTCATCTGATTACGGAGCAGAGGAAGAAGCACCTTGATCTTGATTCTTCTTAATACACCTCTCCCTAGTAGATTGATTTATGGCTGATGCGTTGGCATCACCTTCAGGATCATCATCTTCATCATCTCCTTTCTCTTTCCCCTCTCCATTGTCACCAGTCTCCTCCTCATCACCCTGATCGTTAGATTCATCATCACTAGAATCATCATCATCATCACCGTCATCTCCATCTCCTTTAATATTTAGTGTCTCATCCTTCTTACCTTTCAGCCTCAACATAATCTTCTTATTCTTCTTCTCCAGATCTTCAATCTTCTTTGGGGATGCAAGAACAAGCTCATTCTGAGGTTTAAGGGCATTATGAGCTCGAACTAAAGACCGCTCGTGGGCTTCGTTCTTCTATGTGAGCTTGGTGATTTGCTTGCCCTGTTCTGCATTCACGGCCATCAATTGTCTTATTTTGCTGGCCCTAAGATCATCAGTCGCCAACAACTTAAGAACTAGACTGTTAAGGCTCGCAAGCTATTCCTCTAATCCAACGGTAGGTAGAGTAGTGCTCTGTAGTTGTGGAATAGGGGTGGATTTTCCAGCTTGGGAGATGGTTGGGGTGGTTGTTGATATGGTGTATACAGGTGTGAGAATAGGGATGTTTTGTGGAGGAGTAAGTGTAACCGTTGTGGTGGGTATGTCGGTGGTAGTGGCTGTGTGGGTGGTAGTGGCAGTGGTGGTAGTAGTAGCAGTGGTGGTTGTAGTGGTAGTGTGGGTGCGCATCAATATAATCTTTGGGCGGTTGCCCTTCATCCCATACGGTTGGGCCATCCTTTTCATCCTAGACCCCTTAGCAATCGGGGCTCCCTCTAGGCTGGTCAGCTATATAAGATGGATCACTCTCTTCAGTATCGACACCCTTTGACCCAGCCTTGCGGGTACCAACCACATCCTTTCCCTTCTGGTGGCTACCCACTTGCTGCCGACCTGTCCAACTAAAGGATCCTCCTCAGATTCATTATCTTCTTCATCTAGATCAAAATTCTTGATATCCTCACTGATCAAGAAGTCCTGGTGGATGGTAGCTTGCTCAGATCCACCAGCCGCTGATGAATCACCCTGATGTAAGGGTGGTTGGACAGTAGATGTGTCACTTGCTCTTGGTTGACTTGAGCCCTCATCTCCACCATCTTGACCATTATCTTGGTCATCATAATCATCATCCTCGTCATCATCAGGAATCACAACATACTCAACATCGTAGTCGCTATCATCATGGCGCCACTTCTTCCTGGCCGGCTCTACATAATCAACATTAGCAAGATGGTCGAACAACCTTCTCACTGGGGTCTTAACCTGCTTTCCCCGATATACCTTCATCTTGCCTAGAGTCATGTCATCCATCACCTCCAATGACACCTCATCGTCCTTAAACTTAGGTAGGTTAAGTAGCTTCTCGTTGAGGATCAGTTGTAGAAACTAGGGATAGATGCAAAAACCCTCCTTCCTCTTTGCCTCGATGTTCTCCCTCATGTAATTGAAGAACATCTTGGAGAAACTAAACAGGTGGTTGAGCAATAACGCAACAAACGTGTTCTGAATCTGATCGCTCATCTCATCGAAAGCACCGCGTCGTGAGGCTATGCCCTTCAGAATCACATGTGCCAAATATTTGAAAGGCAGGCACATGTTGCTCTTGTTAAGCATGCCAGCATTAGTGTCACCGGCGTACTTAATCCTTAGAAAGCATCCCCTAACCGTCATGGGATGTAGCTTGGTGGAACAATCCATGTCATCTCCCAAATCCAATACTCTCCTTAAATCATCCTCCCCGATGTCTATGTCTTGTCCAAAAATAGAGCTCATGATCCTGAATGGCTCGACGGATCTGTCTACAATAGCATTCTCTCAGAATGCCTGCTGTAGAGAGCGGTAAGGAGTGCAGGGAGTCGATATAACTCGGTATATCCTGGATCGCCGTAGGAACTCAATAATCCCAACAAACTCTGGGTCATTTCGTGAAGTTGTGTTGAGATAAGCACAAATGTTGTGCTTAGTACTCATCATCCATCTATCAGCTATTTCGCTGCAAGACAAGCAACAAACATGTTAGACCCATTCATAACAAACACTTTGAGTTTGAACAGATCATATGATTGAACCATATGACTGAACTCAATCATACAATTGGGCAACTGACTGAGCTGAGTCGTGTGCCATGACACGTGGTTGAGCCAGTCGTGCGACTGAATCATTGATTGAGTCAATCATGCGATTGGATCATGCGTATGAATCAAACGTGCGATTGAGGTTCATCAGTATGTCCAGTCGCATCCATACAGTGTGAGTCTAAGATTTTGAATCTTTGTCAAAATAGTCATATTCATGTTGAGATTAGAGTCATTAGACGCGACAAGACTCGTCATTACGTCGTTTATCTTTTAACTTCACGTTTAAGTCCATTTAAATGTCCAATTTTAGCTTTATTTAGTTCAGGTTTAGTATTAAATCATTTGGATACTTTAGATTCTTTTAACGTTATCATGTGTCTTGATTTCATCCTCACTGTACCTGTAGATGAATGTGTATCCGTTAGCAACAGGAAATCTATGAAAATCACACAAAAAATTTGAAAAAAGGGTCCTTGGGTAGTCGGTTGTTTAGAAAAAATTTGGAATAAAGTGTAGGGTTACGACCGACTGAACCCCCTTTATATACTGATTTGACTTTTAGTCGTGCGACTGGACCCATACGCATTGTTCATACGTGCGACTGAGGTTTAGTCGTACGATTGACCTATACCCATTCAACCAATCGTACGATTGGTTCATACAAAGTTTGCCAATCTTGCGACTCGGCTATCCTCATGGTCTAGTCATGCGATTGAGCCATACTTGTGGTCCAGTCATGTGATATTTCCATACTTATGGTCCAATCATGTGGTTGATCCATACTTATGGTCCAATTATGTGATTGGGCCATACTTACTGATTTAACTTCGTTTGGCCCACTATTTCACATTCTTGCTTTTGATAAATGATATTATGACCTCTGATCATCTCAGACATGATATGTTTAAGTGGAAACCTTTTGATCACCTCAGACATGATCCTTTTAACTGAAAACCTTTTGATCACCTCAGACGTGATCCTTTTAACTGTAAACCTTTTGATCAACCCAGACGTGATCCTTTTAACTGAAAACCTTTTGATCAACCCAGACGTGATCCTTTTAACTGAAAACCTTTTGATCACCTCAGACGTGATCCTTTTATCTTTCAGAAACAAGCTTCTCATAGTTAACATTTGGTTCATTATGTGTCATTCACAAAGTTCAGTCTGGTTACATAGTCCGACATCGACTCAATACAAACAAAACTAAAACAGGAAAAACTTAAAATAAACTGAAACAAGACATATTTTTGTGTTTTTCATTTGGCGAGGGTTGAAAACTTTTAAATATCACTTAAACGATTTCTCCCCCAGAGCAGAGCAGCTTTAAACATTTTCATCATTTCTAGAAAGATTCATATGGAATCAGACAGGCATAAAACATAATCATTTGGGACCTTTTATATTTAAATCAATAACAAAGAGCATTAAATATACATTACACTTAATCTCTTTCATCTAAGAGTCAAAGGCACTAACATGAAATCATCCTAGAGATATTATGTAACGCACATTGATTTTGACCATCGGGAGATGCAACCACGATGATAGTCAGTATATTCGTACACATAAATCCATACACAGATTTTTGACACACATTGGTGATTAATTAGGTGTATTAAGTCAACAGGCATTTGTGGATCCCACACTTATATGGTAATCAACCTTCCTCAGGAGATTTTGAGTGGTCTACAGTTTTTTATCAAGAAGAAACTATTCCAAGAGCTTTCAAAGAGATGCTAAGCCTCAGGTCAGTGCAATCGCACAGCAGAGAGGCGCAAACAACAATTAATTGTTAGAATATATAGGTTATGCTTATCCTCAGGTCAGTGCTATCGCACAGCAGAGAGGCACACAACCTATCTTCTTGTTAGAGCATTTTTATAATTAGTTTAACACAACAATGACATTTGTCATTAACTTGATTGCGTTTCACAATTGTCATGTGCTTTGCTCATAATTTTGGTCATTTACACACATTTGTGGCTTTCTCTTTGCTCTTCACCCCTTATTGGAAATTTATTGATTGTGCAGATCAGGAATAAGATGAGAACCCACAACCAGTTGATTAATTTAATTTGCGTGATTCACCAATGATGTCTACTAGTCTATTGTGCTGAATCTCCCAACACATCATATAATGGACTTGCAATCCCTAAATCTACTTTCTCCAAGTAACCACCGTAACAGACCAGCTTACTATCATTTTTCAGCTTGTTAAGATTTGACTTCTCAGACTTATATTTTCTATGATTATCAAAATAACATTGCAAAAATTAAAATCTTTTTGGTGTCCTAAATGATTCGATGCCTGTGTGCTATCATTTTCCACTATACTGAATCGATTTCTAGAATTTGACATCTTTGCTTTTCAGCTTACCTGCCCACCCCCCCCTTTAAGTAATAAATAGTGAAACTTAAACTATTCTCCCCCTAAAATTATAAAATAGAAAATCTTTTTGTGTTTATGAAATTTTTAGGATAGAAGAGAAAATAAAATAAAATAAAATAAAATAAAATAAACATGACAAAAAAACGAAAACAAAGACACATACTGACGGACTATGAACTCCACTCCTCAGGAATTACATCCTCTTTCTTTTTGACGCCATTAACCTCTAAAAGATAATAAAATCTTGGTATATCAAAAGGTTTTGTATAGAGGTCGGCGCGCTGAAAATCCGTGATAATTTTAATTACATCGATTAAATGATTTTTAAAACAATCACGTATGAAGTGATATTTAATGCCGATATGTTTGGTTTTGGGATGTTGTACCGGATTTTTAGTTACAAATATGGCAGCAGAATTATCAACAAAGATAGGAGTGTTAGTACATTGCAAACCGTAGTCCAACATTTGCTATTGAATCCAGATGATTTGAGAGCAGCAACGTGCATCGGCAACGTATTCAGCTTCACATGTTGATAAAGCAACATATGTCTGCTTCTTACATTGCCAGGTGACTAACCACCTTCCAAAAAATTGACACCTCGTAGATGTTGATTTGTAGTTCATCTTGCATCCACCATAGTTTGAGTCACTATACGCTGTAAGTTCAAAGTCATCATCATGAGGATACTGAAATATCCGCTTCACCCCAATCAGATGATTGACTTTTGGTTTTGACTGATATCTGGAACGGAGACACGTCGCATACACGATATCAGGAGGAGAAGTTGTTGGATACATTAGAGATCCGATCATTCGGAGGTACATGGTGGCATCTACCAAGTCCCCATTTTCATCAGGTACCACATCATGGTTTGTGGCACCTGAGAGGTACCAGCAACCGTTACATTTTCCATATCGAACCTACTTAGGATGTCTCACACGTATTTGGTCTAATGTAGAAAGATTCCATTAGGTATCTGATACACCTGTAACCCCCGAAATAGCTTCATCTCTCCCATTGCACTTATTTCAAATTCAGCTTTCATCACGGATTCAAATTCTTTAGATAATGCTTCATTTTTTTAACCAAAGATTATGCCATCCACGTATAGCTGAATCAACAGTAAATCACCATCTTTTTCTTTGATGAATAACATGCAGTCGATCACTCCCCTTCAGAAGCCATGTTTCAGCAGATGTGTGGAGAGTTACTCATACTAGGCTCGAGGGGCTTGATGTAGCCTATACAAAGCCTTGTCCAACTTATAAACTCTATCCCGATGATAAGTATCTTCAAAACCTTCCGGCTGACTGACGTATACTGTCTCACGGATTTCACCATGTAGAAATGCACTCTTCACATCCATTTGATACACCTTGATTTTCATGAAGGATGCGTAAGCTAGGAAAATTCTAATTGCTTCCATCCTAGGAACTGGTGCAAATACCTCATTATAGTCCACACCTTCGATTTGTCTGAACCCTTGGACTACTAACCGTGCCTTGTTTCTGATAGTGACCCCCTTGTCATCTCTCTTGCAACAAAGAACCCATTTTGTGCCAATTACTTTTGCACCCTTTGGTCTGTCCACTAGTGTCCATACTCCTAGCTTCTTAAATTGCAGAAGTTCTACTTTCATAGCGTTTACCCATGCCTCATCTTTCAAGGCATCGCTTACATACTTGGCCTCGACTTGAGAAACAAAACACTTAAATGGCCCATCATGTATGTATCCCTTTTCCATCATCGCTGCATAATCAGCTGTGTACAGCTAATTTCTTGTCTGAACCCAAGAGGGTAGATCCCCAATGATGTTGTCTGGGGGATGATTCACAATAATCCTTGTAACTGGAGTTGTAGGCACGACTACTTCATTTTCTATATTAGGAACTACTGGTTCATCTGTGACTGGTTGGTCATTTACCCCAGACGTTTCAGCTGATTCACCATCGTCTGCAGGTGTACTTTTATTTACGGAGTGATCACTGACTTCCAGATCTTCCTCTGAAGCCCCTAAAGCACCATCCAATGGAGCAGGAATGCGTGAGTCTGAATTAAGAGTATTCAGGACATCATACATCATTTGAGCAGTTGCCTCGTCATCAGAATAAGTAATAAGAAGATTGAAGGACTTGAAAAATCCATCATAATCGAAGAAAATTGATGGACCATTTCCAGCAAGGGGTGTGGTGTATCTTTGCACATCTACATTGCACCACACTTCAACTTGACCCATAGAGTTGTTGTAAACTCGTTTGTCAGGTATATTTTATCCTAGAAAAATTCCTTCATCTGCTTTTTCATTAAACTTGCCAGTCTGAGTTTTCTTCAGCAACATGCAAGGAGCTCCAAATGGTTTTAGATACTCCAAGTCCGGGTTACGCCTTTAAAGCAACTCATAACAGGTTTTACCATGACGTTTGATAACTAATACATGATTGAGAGTGTAGCATGCATTAGCAACTACTTCATTCCAGAATTAAACAGGCAGTTTTGAATCTGCCAACATCATCCTTGCAGTATCAATCAAACTTCAATTTTTGCGTTCAGCAACTCCGATCATCTGTGGAGTGTAGGAAGAAGAGAATTGATGAACAATCCCTTTCTCTCGACAGAAAGCCTCCATCCACTGATTCTTGAATTCAGATCCGTTGTCTGAATGAATCTTCCTTACTTTCAGCTCACAAAGACTCCAGTTTAGTAACCAATTGTTTGAAAGACTCAAACGTCTCTGACTTTGTTTTGAGAAACATCACCCAGGAAAATCTGGACTAATCATCAGTTATTATAAAACAGTACTAATCTCCAGCAATGCTTTTAATACTGACAGGGCCAAACAGATCCATATGCAATAGCTCCAGTGGAATCTTAATAGATTAAACTTTCTTAGATTTGTGAGATTTCTTGGTTTGTTTCCCTTTCTTGCATGCTATACAGAAATCTGGAAGCTAAAAGTTCTTGAACGTTACGCCTTCAACCAGTTGATTGTGAACAAATGATTCATCTTCCTTGGATTGATGTGTCCCATTCTCTTGTGCCACGAAATAGAATCCCTCTCGGTGGCTTTGGATAGGAAACACTAAGCAGCAGACTCAGTTGTGGAAACTTTTGACATATCCAAGACATACGGGTCATTATATCTTGAAGTTAACATTACAACCTTCTCCTCAAGGATAACATAATCCTTCTTCAGAATGTAGCATCTCTTATTATCAAATACAACTTTGAAGCTCTTGCCACAGATTTAAGAAACTGAGAGTAAATTGTTCTTTAGTTGTTGAACGTAGTTGACTTTATCGAACTTTACCTTCTAATTTCCCACTTCATCTTGAGCTGTGATATAACCTCCTTTCTTTCCCGCAAAAGATACGTTTCCCCCTCTGATTTGTTTGACATTGAAAAGGAGAGACTAATTCTCGGTCATGTGCCTGGATGCCCCATTATCAAGAATGGAAATGAGTAGTTCAAGAGTAGGACCCAAGCCTTAACTGGCTTGTGTTTCCCAGAGACATCACACATTACAAACTCCACCCACTGTCCTTCGGAAGAGGAAGACACGTCTTCTTCATCTTGTCCTCACTCTCAGACACACTTGTTGATTTAGCTTTCCATAAACCAGTTTTCTGTAAAGCCTGTTTGTGATAAACAGACGAATGGTTTAAAGTTTGAACTTTTAGTTAACGTAGTTTTTCAATGAGCTTGTCTGTGTTGACTTTGGCATTTGGGAAGGGTATCCGATCTTGTTTTAGAAAACCTTGGTTTATTATCATGAAAAATTTCAATTTTTCTTCTTGGTGTCTGATAGTGAGAATAATTTGAAGAAATATGTCCTCGTTTTCCACAACTATAACAGGACTTCCCTTCAACTGGTCTGGGAGATCTTTGGTGTGGGGGAGAGTGTGGGGTAGAATTTGTCTCTTGCATCTCAACTTTAGGTTTTTCACCTTCTTTGACAAGTTTGATTGGTTTTACATTTTGATTTGTTAGTGCCTCTTGAAAGATTTACATGTTATCTTTATGTGTCTTTTATGTTTTTGTCATAGTATATGGACTAGTTTTGTAATTAGTTAGTTCCTTTGTTTATTGATAGTATATATAGCTTAGACTTGTGTAGATTAGATAGACTTGAACGAATTTGCTACTTACCCTTTGTAATTGTCTTTGCTATTATCAATAAACTCTATGAATTTTTGTTGATATTGTGCTTTGATTTGATTACTGTGTTTGTATTTCATTGAATTGTCTTCTAATATCATCACAAATCTATATATTTGATCCTATCAAATGGTATCAGAGCTATTGGTTGAGTGAATTGAGTTTTTTTCAAACTTTGAAAACTCATATTTCACTTAATTCTGTGATTGATAAGCAATTCAATTGAAATATTATGGATTTCAGTTGTGTTTCATCATCGGAAACATGAATTGAACCACAATTAGCAGTCAAATTCATCAAATTTCACAGAATTAGTATAATTTCATAGAATTAGTATTATTTGTTGTTGATAATCAAAGAAATTTAAGTTAGATGATTTTTTACCGGCATTCAATCTACCTAATTGGAAGATTTCAATCCAATTCATCAAGTTTCAAAGGATTTAAAAAGAATTGAGTTTGTTATATTTATAAGAACAGGATGAATGTGGCACATTAGGGTTGAAAACTGCTGAAAATTGCCTAAGTATTCAGCCGCTACTGTGTAGGCGTTTTCAAGTTAGGCGTTTTACAATTGTTGAGGAGTATTTCAACTATTTAAGCATTTTGGAATTGCTCAAACTAAGTAATTCTAGATGCATCAAAACCGTTTAGGCGCATTACAACTGTTCGAGCGCATCAACTTTAGGCGTTTTAGAAATTTTTCTAAGGCAATCCCTTAGACGTTTCTTGTTCAAATTCAGGAGTTCCACAACTTCTGGGACATTTTAAGACTGTTCAGGCGCATAATCACTTAACACTTAGAAATTTTTTCATATAAAAATTGAAAAAAAATACAAAAATATTTTTAATTCATTTTTTAATTCAAAAACTTAAAAAACAACAAAATCTAAAAATGGTGAAATCAGAAGATTCAGAAAATAGAGTTCCTAAACTTAAAAACAGAGCAGATTTCAAAAATTAGTCACTTAGGTTAAAACATCATTTGAATTCCATTGACATTGATCTTTGGAAATCTATTGAAAAAGGACCATACATTCCTATAACCACTGATGGGCCCGACAGGGGCTTTGTCTATACTAAAGATTCACAAGAACCCTACCCTAAACATGGTTTGCAAGGAGATGATTTAAGAAAGGTCAAGAATGATATAAAGCATACTCCTTGATGTGTAAAGGACTACCTTTGGAAGTTCTAGCAAGGCTTGATGGATATCAGACTGGATATACCAGGTACAAAGCCTTAAAAACCATCTGTGAAGGAGGAAAAGAGATTCAAAACCTAAAGAAACAAAAGTTGAAAAGGCAGTTAGAACTGTTAAAATATTTGTCTGGTGAAACAGTAAACCAGATGATGAACAGATTTGTTCAGCTCACAACTGAGATGTCAACAGCTGGCATCAAGCATGATCTTAGAGATCTAAATCTCAGACTACTTAATGCTTTACCCTCATCATGGAAACAAACAGTGACATTGTTAAAGCATACTGAGAAGTTTCCCATGGATCTAGATCTGCTTATTGCCAAAATAGAGTCTGTTGAAATTAATGAAAGCTCAAGGAACAATGATAAAGCAGCATCAATGTCATAATATCAATTTGTTGCATCTCTTACAAACTCTGTTGAGAATGAATTCATGGCAAAGAGTGAGAGTGTTCCAGAAGAAGAGGGAGACTTATGTGTTGGAGCAGGATTCTTCACTGATTCATCATTCACAAGTGTTCCTACTTATACGACACAGTCTCAACCTCGATCTTCTCCTAAATCTCAAAGTTCTAATGTTCAAACAGAAACTTTATCAACTAACTCTGCTAAATCTAGCAAAGTTAAAGATGTTATAAACATGCTATTAGAGGATAAAGAGTCTAAAACTGCTTTCACTGCATTCATGGCTAGTTTTCAAGCATATCAAGGTAGCCATTTAACTTAGTTAGACATTATTTTGCAGGATTTGTTTGAGATGGATCCTAAAGATGTTGAATAGATGGATCTGAATTGGCAGATGGTGATGATTGCCTATAGAACACAAAAACACTCATATGTCAATAGGAAGTACAAGCCTAGTGCTAACAAAACTGTTGGTTTTGACAAGTCAAAGTCAAGGTGTTTTAACTGCAACAATTATGTACATTTCTCCAGAGAATGCAAAGCTCCTAGGAATAATGGAGGAAATGCTCAATCAAGTTCTGGCAATCAAAGGTTTGAATCAGCTTAGAAGACATTCCAATATTCTTATCAAAGTCTTCCTATGCCTGAGCTTAAAGATGAATCAAAATCATCTGAAGAGCCCAAGAAAGCTCTTGTAGTCAGCATTAAAGATGGATATGATTGGAGTGCATATGTTGAACAATTTACTAATGATCTAACCTAAAGTTTATCTCTTATTGCAGAAATTCAGGGGGAAGATTAGTCAGAGAACAGTGATCCAAAAGTGGAAGGTGAGAATAAAGAAGATGACTACGATTGGAGTGACAAATCTGATCCTAAGGAGGAAACAGATGAAGTAGCTCTAATGGCATAATCTGATCAACCTAAGGTTGACACTTCATCCTCAAACTTTGAAACCTCATCCCCAAAATTTCCTGAAATACCGTCTGGAGTAAGAGAGAAACTGTGCACTAAATCATGCTTCAAACATGTTGAATACTATCGAAGCTATTCATATAAAATCTGTGAGAAATTTAAACAAGAAGAGTCAATGCATAACAAATTAAAATCTGACCATAAAATAGCAGATCAAAAGATCATTTCTCTTCAAATATCATGGAACAAAATGATAAAAGAATTAGAAATTGTTTCTAAACAATTAGAAGAAATGACCAAAAATCTTGAGCAGGAGAAGACAGCACATGCTGCTACTCAAATGCATCATGCTAAAGTTAAAACTTCAAAAATGATAGTTGAAAAACCAGTGAGTGAAAGAAAAGATAAACAGAAAGCAGGATTAGGATTCACTCATGAACCTATGCCTGAATTAATAACAAACATTTTACCAGAGAACTTTAATACGCATGATCATTCTCATGAGAATAAGGCTAAACTCAAAGCCTTTCAAAACAAAATCAAGAATTCTGAATGTGATGAGGAAAAAGATAATGTAAAAGTTTTTGTTGAAAATGATCAAGAAAAGATTAAAAATGGTCATCCAATCA
>BJCO01808302.1:0-15550 GCA_018326465.1 Flaveria floridana
TTATGAGTTGGTGATTGAAAGGAAGTGGGGAGGAAAAGAAGGAGCTGAAATTTGACTGTTCAGTGGATATGAAGTGAGACTGCTAGATGAATCATATATCCACTACATATATACAAGGCACTTCAGGGAGATTAGAAATAAGCTTGGTGAAGCTGATATGTACTTCTTTCTCAAGTTCATCAAACTCCTGAAGATGGCCTATGACAGGATCATCAAGAAGAAAGAGCAAAGGAGGAAGAAGATGACTCCTTTGTAGTTTGGTAACATTGTGAAGTTAGAGGTAGATGCTGATGGATCTTTACTGATTCACAGGGATGGGTTGTCAACTGTGTCTTTTTGGGAGCCCATGTCAATGAAGAAGCTGCCCATTGAAGCCGTACACACTATGAGCCAAATGAAGATACATGTTCTGAAAAAAGAGAAGCTGGATGATGCTAGACAGTTCTCCAACATGATCAAGGCCATACTGGACCCATCCTACACAGACCCAGCTCCAGTGTCATCTCCTCTACTGCACAAGACCCAGCAGAATCTTCATAACCTGATCCACCCTCATACCCTTGAAGTACTTAGGCTGTATAATCCTTAGGGGGAGTATTGTTGGACCCTGAAAGGATCATACATGCTAATTCAAGTGGTGGATGGTTGTTCTGCTGGTTTCTCCCCAAGTCCAAGAACAAATGCGCATGAAGAGGATCCTGCAAAAGAAGAAGATTACAAGTATCGACTATCCGCTTTTGTCCATGCAGATGACCAAGAACAAATGCGCACAAGGCATTTGTTCTTCCGCATTAACTAATGCGGACAGTTGATAAAATGAGGACAAGGCATTTGTTCATCCGCATTAACTAATGCGGATGACCAGCAACAAATACGGCCCAGTGTTTGCTCATCCGCATTAACTAATGCTGATGACCAAACACCAATGCGGCTAATAGAAGACCGATGCTGATGAAGAACTACTCATCCGCATTAGTTAATGCGGATGAACAAAAGACAAATGCTGATGAAGACTTTGACTAAGGGTAGTTTAGTCTTTTTGTACAAGCTGTTAGTCAGCCTATAAATAGAATAGAAACCTCGTATGTGAGGTGACTTTTGTGTGACTTTCGTAACCTTTGTGTTTTACGAGAATAGACAATCAGAATATACCATATTAGCTGTCTTGTTACTATAGCTTGCTAAACCCTAGCATTTACTCTGTAACAGTTCATCTAATTAATACAAGAATGCATTTATGCGTATATCAAGTTTTCTATGTTCATTGATTGCTTGATTCCGCCTTTCAATCATTGACTCAATCATCATATTCGATCCTTGTTGATTCATATCAACAGAGAATATCATTCTCAAACCCAGTCATACAGATATTCAAGGCAAAAACCACTGCACCCAGCTCCAAGTCATGGGTGGTGTAGTTCTTCTCGTGTACCTTCAGTTGTCTCGAGGCATAGGCTATCACCTTGTCATGTTGCATCAAAAGACACCCGAGTCCTTGGATAGAAGCATCACAGTAAATGATCAAAACCTCACTTCCTTCTGGTAATGCTAATATCGGTACACTATAAAGCTTTTGTTTTAGTAACTGGAAAGCTTCTTCCTGACTCTCTCCCCATTTAAATATGGTACCTTTATAAGTCAAGGCGGTGAGAGGTTAAGGGATTTTTGAAAATCCCTCAATGAAACATCGATAGTTACCAGTCCAAGGAATTAGCGTATCTCACGAGGCGTTTTAGGAACGGACCAGTTCTTTATTGCTTCCACCTTCACAGGATCTACATGGATTCCTTTCTCATTCACAATATGACCCAGAAATTGCACCTCTCATATCCATAAATCACATTTAGAGAATTTAGCATATAATTGTTCTCTTTTCAACAGTTCTAAGATTAACCGTAGGTGCTTTTCATGTTCCTCCTTGGTCTTAGAATAGATCAATATATCATCGATAAACACAATAACAAATTGATCAAGGTAGGGTTTGCACACATGATTCATGAGATCCATGAACACTACTGGTGCCTTAGTCAACCCAAATGGCATGACCAAGAACTCGTAATGGCCATAGTGAGTTCTAAATGGTGTATTTGAGATGTCTTCTTCTCGAAATCTCAACTGATGATAACCAGACCTTAAATCAATCTTAGAATAGTAACTTGATCCCTGAAGGTGAGCAAACAGATCATCAATACAAGGTAACGGGTACTGGTTCTTTACTGTGACCTTGTTTAACTCCCTATAGTCAATGCACATCCGAAATGTTCCATCCTTCTTCTTAACAAAAGAGACAGGGTCTCCCTAGGGTGATGAGCTAGATCGGATAAAGCCCATATCCAATAGCTCCTAAAGTTGTGCCGATAATTCCTGTAACTCATTCGGTGCCAATCGATAAGGTGCTCTAGCGATTGGAGCTACACCGGGAGTCAACTCAATCTGGAATTCCACTTGGCGATAAGGGGGTAGTCCAGGAAAATCCTCTGGAAACTCCTCCGGAAAGTCATGAATCACCAGAATGTTCTCTATCTTCTTCTCCTCTTGTTGCTTGTCAGTTACATGGGCAAGTATGGCTAAGCGACCCTTACGTAGCCACTTTTGCGCCTTCATGAATGAGATGATACCTATCATAGCACCACTCTTCTTGACTTTAAATGAAAGAATTTCTCCATCTATGAGAGGAATACGAATGACCTTCTCATGACAAATGACCTCCACCTGCTTCTTGGAAAGTCAATCCATGCCCACAATAACATCGAAACTCCCAAGTGTAACATGCATAAGATTGATATCAAAAGTATGACCAACAAGTTCTATCTTGCAACCCTTAAGGATATGTGTAACAAAGATTTGCTTACCATCAGCTAAGTCTACAGTGTATTTAGACTCAAACGTAGAAGGCATATCACTTAAGAGACTACTAAACTTAGTAGAGGTAAAACTACTACCAGCTCCAGTGTCAAACTGTACAGTAGAAAAATGCCATTAATAAGAAATTTGATAGTACCAGTAGTAGGGTCGTTTAAAGCCTCACCTAAACCCATAACGAAGGCTCTTCCCTTAGCTCCACCGTTGTTACCACCATTGTTGGCACCATTACCAGGGTTGTTGTTGTTGTTTCCATCGTTCCTAACATTATTTCCATTCTTTCTTAGTTGAGGTAGGTTCCTCTTGTAATGCCTTTCTTTTCTACACTCAAAGCAGCTTTTGGTGTTTCCTGTGTTTGTTATGGCTTCTTCTTCAGTTTGCGACGACAATCTTTCGCTGTGTGCCCTAACTATCCACACCTCTGACACTTGAAGTTGTCATACTTGCTGGTGTGATGGTAGTTGCATCAGTTACATTTAGGATACCTCCCCACGTATCCTCCTTATCCTTGGTTAGTGGTGGCTGTTTGATTGAAACCTCAGTTGTTGTCAAACTTCTTCGGTTGCTGCTGTTGTGATAGTTGCTGCTGGTTGCCTGAACTTGAATCCTTGTTGTTTGGACCATACCACTTGCATTTGTTGTCTGGTACACTCACCACCACACCCCGTTTAGGCAGCTTACCGTGTTCCATTGCCTGGTTGGTCAACTTGTGAGCCAACCGAATCCCCTGCTGGATTGTTGTAGGGTTGGAGGCAGTAACCATGTTTTGGATTTCAGGAACTAAACCACGTAAATATAACTCTATCCTTTTGTGCATCAGGGTCAACATCCCAGGGCATAAAGTCACCTACTCATGAGACTTGGTAGTATAGGCCTCAATCGCAGAACCTTGCATCTTCAACTACCAAAGCTCCATTTCTAGGTTTTGCACCTTATCACGAGGGCAATACTCCTCAATCATCATTGTCTTAAACTCATCCCAGGTAGGTCATTTGCCATTTCCTGACCCAACATTTGCACCTGGGCATTCCATAAGGAGAGTGTTATGCCTTCTAGTATCTCGATCGCGTACTTTACTTGATCAATCGGCGGGCAGTTGCATTTGGCGAAGACTGACTCCATTTTTTCAAACCACCTCACCAGTCCCACAGCCCCTTCAGCTTCGCTCTAGGTATGGGGATTGCAATCTATAAAGGATTTGTAGGTACAGGATGGAGGTCCTATTCTGACAAACCAAGACATATAGTTTAATGGTTTAAACAAGCCACTAGAGCATTTGTCAAGTCACTTGTATCATTTACCTACTAGCTGTGCAACGTGCACTGCAGCCACTACCACGTGCACATGTTCATTTATTAGAGCAACCAGTTCATTGCTCCCGCGCCACGTCCATGTCCGGCGCCACGTCCACGACCACGTCCTCTTCCAACTTCTTCCATTTCTCACTTTACATTCACAAACACAGTAATGAGCAACATCTAACACATTAATCTCATTCAAGTATAGTAAATAATAAGGAAATAATGAAGTTCATCAATCATAACATTTATAACTAAAATAATATTCAAAGATAAATAGATTGTATGTAATTCACAAAATATTCAATCAATGTCAAAATTTTTAGTTTTTCAGTTGTGTGGGAAACAACCCTTCCCACATAGGTTTTTTTAAAAAAAACTACGCAGTCCAAGTCAGATAAAATATAGAAACTCAGTCTACCACCTCACACCCATCACTGTCGTCCTCCTCTCCAGCCGATACGCCCTTAGGTGCTTCTTGTTCTTTCTTAGGCTCCTCCATTAGGGCCTCCTTAGGTTCGAGCAGGTTCTCTAGCTGGACTATACACATTGAAGCCTCATGTAGCTCGTTTCGGGTCAAGTTCAAAGAAGCAGTCAGTACAACAACCTGTTCATGTAGGGCCTGAATCTCCCCGGTCTGTCCATCCTGTCGTCCCTTCATATTATGCCATGAGTCTTCCATATCATCATACACCCTACTAATGTACGTATGATTATCGTGCAAACCCTCAGACTCATCCTCAGAGTCTTGTCACAACCTATCATGCAAGGCCACCATAGCAGCTATAGCTCTAGTAGGAGTACAAAGTGGAGGTAATAACTCAGGGTCTCTACTCAAGAGAGGGAATGTATACGGAACGTGCTCCTTCTCCAACATCTAGATGAGTGTGGTGCGATACCATGCCCAATTGTGAGGATCGAACATGTCTCTGTCGATCAAGGGTTCACCAGGGTGATACGTGCCTGGCATATAAATAGGTGGTTGAGATCTAGTGTCCTTAGTATGAGGAGAATCAGTAGGAACCTCAAATTCCTTTCCCAGCCTATGTCATGTAGGGGATGAAGATGATGATGATGTCATACTGCAAGGTATGTAATGTGCGTGCCAATGAGTATAAGGTAAATGACAAATAGAAAGTAACTAATAAACTGTGCGGTTATAGACTAGTGTGTATGCAACTTAGTTCCTTATAACCAATGACTCTGATACCGATCTGTCACACCCTCAAAATCCACGTGCGGGGTTGTATTGTGAGGCGTATGAAGAAACCAGGATCCCAGTCATTAGTTACTCAGAACGACATTATATGCAATGTTTAAAATAAATAAGAGTTTGTTACTTTAAAACATTTGCGGAAGCCTTTTGTAAATAAGCTAAAACCATAGTACTAGAAATGTAACTTAGCAAAACACGCGCCAAACCATAGTTTAAACCAAATGTAAACCATTCATAAAGTAAATGACATCAGTTTTCTAAATGCATATGCTTGACCCGTACGTGCTCCTACGGTAGCTGTTAACCTCGACCTGATAATAGCATACTAAAAGAGTCAACACAATGAAATTGGTGAGTTCAATAGTTTGCGTTTAACATAAACAGTAATAGTTGTAAAACATAAGAAGTGCATTGAAATAAATAGCTAGTCTATATTCATAGGTAATAACTATAGTGATTTCATGATAGAAGCTGACATGTGTTTCGTTTGTTTGCCTCCCATCACAACCTACCAAGTTGTGACTATGCTTGTGTTTAGGACAATATTGCACCTGTTTGACCTTGAGTCTTACGGGTGGGACTTGTCAGGCTCAGTAGTACTACCCAACATTTCTCGCTAGTTACAAATATTAACGGTTCAAAAGTGCGAGGGCTTTCATGGTATGCTACAATATTTTATACTAACACAACTTATCAATGTAAAGCGTTTGTAAGGTAAAACAGTAGGCTATCTCCCCCAAAACAGAAGTAAGTAAAAATGATGGGGCATGAATTCACCTGATGCGCAACGAACAATAACAAAGAAACTAACGATGAATGAAAAGACAACCCTTCAAAGGTTACCCAGAACACACAAGTACACATGTACGTGTACATAGAAGTATAGCAAGACTCATGTGACCTAGTTGACCCAAGGTTTTGTAAAACAAGACTCATTTGACCCAAGGTTTTGTAAAACAAGACTCATTTGACCTAGTTGACCCGTTTGTCCCGTTGGTGATACATTAATTAAAATCCCATTTAATGAAGTATAGCAATGCATCATACATGATAATCATACAAGTAGTTCACATATGTCACATCATCAACACAAGTTCTATCATGATCATCATACTACATTAGTTTATCATAATCATATTAATCAACAAGATTCATACCAACCAACATACCTAATAATGATCTATTACAATCCTAAACATGCTCCCATAATCTCTTAACATAATCCATCATCATGTATAGTCAATAAGAACCTAGATTTCCAAAATGATCAATCAAGCATCCATACAACCCAAGTAACACATTCCACCACATTAAACATCATCCATAAGCATTCTAACATGATCCTAACATCATAAACAATACCAAATAATCATATCCAATGTTCTTGCATTCTAACATGATCCTAACATCATAAACATGCCTAAATGATCATATCCAATGTTCTTCAAAAATAAAGTTTCCCTTTTGGGAAAGTAGTACCAAAACTCAATCTAACATCCAATTCATTCATAAATTCATCAAATTTATACCTAATCAAGCTCATAGCATTCATCTAAACATGATAAACATCATCAATTTATCATAATTCCTAAACATCATACAAAAAGTTTCTACTTATAGTATGGTATGAACAATCACTCGATTTCATGATTTTTCTTGCATAATCCTTGTTAACTAATATCAAAGCAATACAACTAACATCATAGAATCATCAACAGCCATCAATTGCATAATCTCATGATCAAAAGTTACTATTCTGGGTAAGGTATGAACTAGGTCATCATAATTATGGATTTCTTGTATAATCAACATAATCCAACATTCATACATCATAATCAACAACATATTATCATCTAACAATCATCAATTACAATTTTTCATGCATAATTTCGAATTAGGCTTCATCAACATCAAGAATTATGAAAAACTTGATAAAACTTACCTTTACGTGTGTTTAGATGATGATTAGCACTTGTATTCAACTTGTACAACTTGAATTTCAATCAAAATCGACCTTTATGCTTGTTCTTGGATCGATTTTCGAATGGAATGGGTGTCTGGGGATGCTTGCAGCCGAATGGAAGGTGGGGGGGATTAGGATTTCAATATTTTCTTATATATGGTAAGTATATCTTGATTAATCCCATTAATGTTTTATAATTTTATAAAAGCTCAATTTCTACACTTTTTAAATAGTTTTAACTACAAAATACTAACAATATTAATCAATAATAAAAATCATAAAAATCTTTCAACTAATAACAAACTCATGAAATATATATAACATGTTGTAATGTTATCAAGTAAAATTCACAAATAATACATAAAATTTAGAAATCACATAGCCATGAACTAATAATCAACATTATTAATTTGATTATTGTTTGTTTATCATAGATAATTGTTATTAAGTCACAAACGTTCAATCACAACACGTGTATGCAAGATCTAACGAAACTAACGGAGTTTGGTAATGGAAAATTACCGGATGTCACATCATCCCTATGTTGAAAGAATTTTCATCCTGAAAATTGCGTTACATGGTTGTGTTACTTCACCGGTCTACTGCATTGGCACGAGGACATCGAGTGAGTTTTAAGTGAGTGGTCACATCATCCCCACGCTGAGAGGAATTTCATCCTGAAATTTAATCATTACCTTCACCGGTAGTAGTCGCTGTTTCAAATAAATGAGGATACTTCAGCTTCATTTGATCCTCATGTTCCCATGTAAATTCAGGACCATGTCTTGAGTTCCAGCCAACTTTGACAATAGGGATCTTGCTCTGTTTCAAAGTCTCGACCTCTCAATCTATTACCTGCACTATTTCGTCAACCGGTACAATCTTAGTTTTATCAGGTAAGCGGTACAATCATAGTTTCGATAGATAAGCACTTCTTTAGGTTAGAAACGTGAAACACATTGTGGACTCCACTCCTTGAATCAGGCAGATCTAATCGATACGCCACTCGACCTATTCTTTCCAGAATCTCAAACGGTCCAATGTATCTCGGATTAAGCTTGCATCTTTTGCCAAATCGAATCGCGCCTTTCCACGGTGAGAGTTTCAGCAAAACCTTGTCACCGACCTGAAACTCCAAAGGTTTCCTTCGCTTATCAGCATAGCTCTTTTGTCTATCTTAGGCTGTAGCCATACGGTTTCGTATCTACACTATCTTCTTGATAGTCTCATGTACCAATTCGTTTCCAATCAATTGACTATCACCAACTTCTACCCAACAAACTAATGATCAATAATTTCGCCAATACAACGCCTCAACGCCTCAAATGGTGCTGCCTTAATACTGGTGTGATAACTGTTGTTGTACGAAAACTCCACCAACGATAGATGAACCTTCCACTTATTACCGAAATCTATCACACAAGCACGCAACTTGTCCTTTAAGGTTTGAATAGTATGCTTGCTTTGCCCATCGATCTACGAAAGATAGGCAGTGCTCATATCCAGGCGCGTACCCAAAGATTTCTGTAACGATTGCAAGAAATGGGATGTAAAACGAGCGTCACGATAAAAAATAATCAAGATTCATACCTCATCCCGAGAGACCACTTCCTTCAAGTAGATCCAAGTTAACTTATCCATCTTGTCTATTTCCTTGATTGCCAAGAAGTGAGTAGACTTAGTTAATCGATCCATGATCACCTATATCGTATCACAACCACTAGGTGTCCTGGGTAACTTCGTAATAAATTCCGTAGAAATCTGTTCCCACTTCCAAAAAGGAATCACAGGTTGTTGCAGTAACTCAGATGGCTTTTGATATGCCACTTTAACCTTAGAATAAGTCAAACACTTGCTCACGTATGTAGCTACATCTGCCTTCATATTAGGCCACCAATAGTGCGCTTTTAGATCATGATACATTTTTTCAGATCCATGGTGTATAGAATATCTAGTCTTATGTGCTTAACTCATAACCAAGTCTCTTAGATTTCCATGTAAGGCACCCAAAGCCTATCCATGAAGTAACAGGTTCCAACGGATTTCACTTCCAACTATTTGTCCATCCCATGTAAGGATTCAGATCCAACGTTTTTCGCTTTCAAAGCTTCCGTCTGAGTGTCCTTGATTTGTTCAGGAAAGTGAGTGCTAATCGTAAGCCATAAAGCTCGCACTCGTTGAGTGTAACACCTAGAAATTTCTGTTTGGAGTGTCATGTGACTGGGGCATCCATACGCATAGGAGTCATGCGACTGGAGGCCCATACGCATGGAAGTCATGCGACTGGAGCTCCATACGCATGGAAGTCGCACGACTGGAGTGTCCAATCGCATGGAGCTCAGACGACTGAAGGTTCAGTCGCATAGGAACTCAGGCGACTGAACTGTAGCATTTAAGGGAGAGGGCAGCCCTTAACCTCTACCCACACTCACAAACATCAGCCATAGAGAGAAAGAAGAGAGAAAAAAAGGGAGAAGAGGAGAAGAAAGCTTGGTTCAAGCGGGTTCGAGAGTACAAAATCGACATGTAGCGATTTAAATCGAAGCTCTACCCGACGGGATAGTTCATGTGAGTTCTAGGACCCCTCTTTTACACATTTTTGAAGGATTTTGGGGCTGGAACACGTCTGAAAACTATTTTCAGTTTTTGGGTCTTTTACCCGACTATGTATGTATGTATATGTGTATGATTCGTTTGGGGCTCGGTTTCGGGCTTAGATCGGCTTGAATGAGGTCGTGGCATGTTTCCCTATGGATTAGAGGGGCTAATTTGAACTCAAATGAGGCCTGGAAAGGTTTGAAGGCCGAATGTTGCGGCTACAGTTCGGATGAACTTCAGTCGCTACCCAGCTAGGGCTAGGCGACTTGAGGGCCAATCGGCCGACTGAGGGATGACTGAGGTTCAATCGAACGACTAGGTGCTCAATCGCGTGACTGAGAGTCCAGTCACATAGGTCCATTCGCATAGCTGTCCAATCGCATGACTGAGGGCTCAGTCGCATAGTAGCCCATCGCATAGTACTCATTCGCACGATTGAGACCCATTTGCACGATTGGATGTTCATTCGCATAGGTTTCCAATCACATGATGTTCAGTCGCCTGGAAGCCATGCGACTGAAGGATGCCTAAATGCCCAAATAGGGCTGTTGTGTGCGAGGAGAGGCATGGTTTGATTATTAACCTTTGGAAAAAGAGCAAGGGTAAGTAATGATGTGATAGCTCCCGTAGGTACAGGTGTGATAACCGTCGAGGCTTAGAAGTTACGTTGGGCACGATGACGATAGTATTGCATGCATATGCATGATGTATGTATGTTAAGTATGATGTTGCCATGATAGATGGTGATGACTGATGACTTGTAAATGTCGATGTTCCTTGTTTCGATGTATGTGTATCTTTCCGTGTCTTTACGTGTATTGTTTATGAATGAATGATAAGTATTATGTAACGTAAAGTGAAAGATAATAAAAGAGGAACATGATGAATGAATGCATGCATTAGTGTATGAATGAACGAACGTAAAGCTAGTGAGCGTATGTATGAGGTGAGCGACTCTGTGTCGCAACAGACTCGAAAGAGGTCCTTATTGCGTACTCCGGTACTGTGTCAGTCTTCGGACATGAGTCGGGGGTTGTTTTCGGGCCCCGGCACAGTATCAGTCTTCGGACATGAGTCGGGGGTATTGCATGAGACGAGATGGTGAGGTGAGCAACTTCGTGTTGCAACAGACTCGGATAGAGTTCAATCCAGGTGATTGACTCAAACGGGATCTTTGTCGCATATCCTGGTGCTGTGTCAGTCTTCGGACATGAGTCGGGGGTTTGTGAGCAGGCCCCGACACAGTATCAGTCTTCGGACATGAGTCGGGAGTAGGGCATGAGACAGGATGAGGTGAATTAGGAACGGATCGCGTGCTCTGGTACTGTGTCAGTCTTCGGACATGAGTCGGGGGTTTGTTTATGGGTCCCGGTACAGTATCAGTCTTCGGACATGAGTCGGGAGTATTGCGTAAGTTGATGAATGAGAGAGATAATTGTGAAAGAAAGAAAGTATGAAACGAACGAAAGAGAATGAACGTAATGAAAGTTAAAGAATGAACGAATGAGAATAATGAACGGAAGGAACATAGTGTTAACGCATGAAATGGGATCCTTGTCACTCGACCTTAGTAATCATGGCTGTGTGCCATGAAGAGGGTAAAGTGTGACCGGACATAGTTAGAAGTGAAAGAGAGAGAATGCATGAAAGTTAAAGATAGATAATGAACGAATGACAGACAAAGAATGAATGAAAGTTAAATATAAAGAATGAATGAGAAAAGAAGATAATAATGATTTATCTATGTGTATGTACGTATGATGTGTATTCATATACGAAAGTATAGTATGTTTTTGAAAGAAGTAAAGAATGGTTTTAACGAAAGAAAAGTTGTTTTGTATATAAAACTAGAACTCACTCAGCAATGCTGACTTTGATGTGTTTCCAGTTGGCAGGTATGTTGCTGAGGATGGCACAGGGCGACCACTTAGTTCCGTGGAGGTCGGCATCCATATTTTGACATGTCATTGTATTTTGAGATGAAAACGAATGATGTAATGTTATAAAATGACATGTTTTTAGTTATAAATGAAAGTTTTAATTTCCGCTGCAAAGTAAATGTACGGTTTGAAATGTTTTATGTGCAATGATAGACTAGCTGTGAGGTGCCCGGGAACGGGGCCTTACATTGAGGTTTGATGGTCTCCTTTCTACTCAAGGCGTCAGCAACTACATTCACCTTCCATGGGTGATATTTTATAGCACAGTCATAATCATTTTGCAATTCCACCAAGCGTCACTGCCTCATGTTCAGTTGTTCATGTAATTCTTTCACTTCTTAATCTCCTCCATATTTCCTTCAGTAGTAGAGTCTTAATATAGTTCCATCTTTGCACTGTATACATGCTCTCGAGCATATATGTGATCTTTCCCGAAAATCATGCCTGGAGGTAGCACAATCAACAAAAATCCTCGGATTCATCAAAGTGAGATTCAGTTCATCTTCAAGCTTTGGTAAGTTAGGCTTTAGGTAGTCTAGAATGATCTGAATGAATCATGGATATAACAACCATTTATCCTTCTTCAAAGCCATTATGTTCTCTAACAAGTAGTCATGTATGATTTGGGCTATGTTTGCCTACGCGCCTTTACAAAACACAACCATAGCTATCAACCATCTCAGATTTAGACTATCTGATCCTCCCTTCCTATGATCTAGACAGCTAATGAAGACATGAGCGATAAACCTCCACTCCTTCGAAAGAAATGACTTCTTGATCTCCTTTCGCTTCTTGAAGTCAGTTCCCTTATATCCAATATCTTTAAAGGCTCAAATAACCTCTAAATCAGTCATCTTT
The DNA here is from genome assembly GCA_018326465.1 of Flaveria floridana. Taxonomy (NCBI): domain Eukaryota; kingdom Viridiplantae; phylum Streptophyta; class Magnoliopsida; order Asterales; family Asteraceae; genus Flaveria; species Flaveria floridana. Next base: position 12,736 of record BJCO01808302.1, read on the forward strand.
ACACTCTCCCCCATGTCATCCTCCAGAAGCAAGGCCTTAGCCACAGTCTCTACTGAAATCTCAAACAGTTCTCCCTAGATTGATGCTCCAATGATCCTCTCCTTGGCATAATAGTCAGCCATTCCCTAGAACTCTCTGATCTGCATATCGTCTATAATGGGGGAGTGAGAAATAGCATAGTGGATGGGTGATCTCTTCAACCAATCGATAGCATCTCGTGTAACACCCGGAAATTTTGTCTAAGTGAAAGAAATAAAAATAATAAGAAAGAAAAGAAAAGTATTTTTTTTCAAGAAAAGAAAGGAAGACAAAATGGAGGGGGCTAAGTGAAAATAGGACAAAATAGTATTATTAGTTTCTTTAAAAGGTGGTATGGCTGCCCACACTACCCTGCTAAACCACTGCTCGACATTTTTAGAGAGAGAAAGCTAAAGTGCTTTGGTTCTAGATAGAGAAACAACTGACCTCATCTAAGGTGAGTAAATTTAGTGTAATTAAGTTAGTTTTTATGGGTATTTGGCCATATAACCGGTTTATACATGTTCTCATGTGTATGCATGTGTTCGGGTTGGTGTTTTGGAAGTGTCTAGGTGTTAGAAACATCTAGAAAGTTCAAGTGGAAAGGTTTAAGCTCGAAAGCAGCTAAGGTGAGTCTCTAGACCCCATGTTTTACTTGTTTTACAACTTTTTTAGGGCTGAAAATGCATGCAAATGATTTTTATAAAAGTGTTATATGCATGACCGTATGAATATATGCTTGTATGTTAGTGTCCATGCGCCTGAATAGTGCCCATACGCCCAAGAGGCTCATGCGCCTAAGTGTTGAAATGGTTAAGTGTAGGATCATGTTCCTGCATAGTTGAGAAACACCCAAAAAGTCCTGATGTGCCTTAATAGTGTCCATGCGCACAACACTTAGAAAATTTTTCTGAATTTTGGGGAAAAACAGAATTTTAAGGTTTGACCCTAGTTTTACTTGTGGGCTATTTTGGACTATTCTAAGCAATAAAATATGAGGGTTTATGCTTAAAACATGTATGCTGTGATGATGATTGGGTGATATGTATATGAGTATAAAGTGTTACCTTTTAATAATGAAGATCAAGTATAGGTTGGACTCACCTTAGATTATATTTTGTATATATTTCTATGTAATAGGATTAATGTTAGTTTACTTTTGTAAGTTGATTTGTTTAATTTATTTCATTTTGTAGTCCAGTGAAACTGTGAGCGAAACTGTAGTTTCGCTCACAGTCAGCTGTTAGTTTACCGGGCGAAACTGCTAATTCTGCCGGGCGAAACTAGAGTTTCGGCAACACAGTTTCGCAGTCAGTGAAACTGTCTGCGAAACTAAGACTGCTATATATAGAAATGATCTTGCTCATTGTTGTGTATCCTGGCAAAAACCCTAATTGTGTATTTGTGTTGCAAGTGCCTTTTGTAAGCTGTTTCTCACTGATTATATTGAGCTTATCTTATTTTGACTATATTGTTGCTTTATGGGTCATATTTGAATATATTTTGCTCTTTATTGTTCATATAAATCGTTGTGTGTGTTGTTTTTCTAGTATTGAACGATTCAAACCTTCATATGTACTAAAAATCGATCATATGGACCAACAAAATGGTATCAGAGCCTTAGTGCTCTTGATTGTTTGAGGTTTTTGGTTGGTTTTGTTCAATACCACTATTTCTTCAATTTTAGATCAAATTTGAGTGTTTTTGATATGGAAGTTGATTGAATTTTTCTTGTTTTTGGTTGGGAAAGATTTGTGAATCATCAGATCTTAAATTCATTAAGATTTGGGTGATTTCAGGTTGTTTTCAGGTTTAAAGGGTTTTCAGATTCTTCCAGTGAAACTAGAGTTCTTTCTACGAAACTGTGACATTCTCTCAGCGAAATTACAAGTGTTATACACTCTGTAGTCGTTTTTAGCTTTTCTGTGAAAGTAGAAATTTTGAATGAAAGTTCATCGGTGCTTGTGTCTATTCTCAAGCGAAATTGCTGCCGAAAGTATTCTGAATGAAAGTTCAAGCTTGTTTCCTACGAAACTCTCAGCGAAACCAAGCATTTTATTGCTTTCGGCTAGCGAAATTGCTGCCGAAATTGCAAGCGAAATTACCACTTCTGTGACACCTCGTAATTTCAGGTTAACATTATTCAAACCGTTGTCATTAACATTGACCCGTACTCGCTAATACTCGAAACGTATACAAACACCGCCACCGACATCGTTAAACAAATTGTGATAAAATAATAACGCGGGTGTTTGTAGAGGATCCACATAAACGAGATTTCCTAAGGAATCCTATTAATTAATAGAGCTCGCTCATCTACGTCGTTATCAACCGAAACAAATTCAGGAACTCGGTACCTAAGTGCCGGGACTAAACCTGTCAATTGGCAAACTGGGGCTGGGTATAAATACCCACCACCAGCCCCAAACACTTCACAACTGCTCTCTTTCTCTCTTACGCTCTCTTCTCCTCCGTGTCTTCATCTTAGCACCAAAACCACCCCGATTGAGCCCGTTTTCGCCGGCTAAACCACGCAACAGCTGAGAAATCACGTTCCCAGCAGGTAGGCGACCTTGTTCATCCGTTTTATTGCTCGTTTCACTGCTGCAAATATGGGGTTCGGGTGTTCGGGTTTAACACGAATGCATGAGGTCGTGGGGGTACGTGTGAGGCCAATCAGCTTGTGCATTTCCCTTAGACATGTTAGGAGAGTGTTTCTGGAAGTCCTGATTGTGAGGAAACCGAGCACGGAACGGCCGAAGGCTGTTCGACCCGCCCAGCAGTCGCGACCTGCTGC